>CM051365.1:21326116-21351116 GCA_028015245.1 Cardamine occulta
TTTAGCCTTTAAACCTATAAACACTTTCAGAACAACAATTATGAATAACGTAATGAAAAAAATAGTTATTTATGTTTTTATCTAGTGACATCTCGATGACTTCACCTGATCCATTCTGTTACTAGTTAAATGATCTCTCAATCTTATGAAGCAAAAAGAGTTGAGAATGAAATTTAAACTTTGTCTTTGGCAAGAAAAAACTGGGGTAACAACAGACCAATCAATGCAATTGCCAAAGGTTTAGAGACGATGTAACTACGCAGACTCATCCAACATTACTAGTAGGAGTTGCATCTATTGATCTCTAATAGTATCAGGAAATTAATACATATATCGTAATTAAGACCAATGTGTTTGTCTCTTGGTTTCAATCAAATCATAAAGATCATTACTGAAAGTGTGCATAATATGATCAATTTGGTGTGGTTGGGCTTTACGGTTGCTGAATCCGGAGTAGGATTTGAAATGGGATCAAAGTCATCAAAATCTGATGGCGACGGGGTTGAAAGTGAAGGAAGTAGAGTAAGATCAAAGTCTTCTGCTTTCCCTTTTCTGCTAAAGCTCCATCCAATAACATAATGATTACTCGTAATGTTTCCTGTAGATGCCGAAAACCCGACATACATCTTATTCTCTATGAAAATCTCAGTAAGATTCATCTTTCTTGACAAAAGAGGAAATTTAGGTTTAGAAGTTTCAAAAGGAGCTAATGTGACATTGTGAAGCATTTCTTCTCGATTGTACTCGATCCAAGCTCGAATGGGATCTTTGCTCGAAAGCTTCAAGCTTATATTCTTGCTTTGCTTGTTGGAGAAAAATGCAGCTGGTGCAGATTCAACGGAGACCAAACCGTTCACGTCGATGCCCACGTGGTTGTCGTCGATGTCAAGAAACTCGTTTGACTTCACTGTGTCGAATTCTACGGCGAGAATCCGGTTTGTGGAGTTTCCGTTGTTAGAAGTGTTGAAGAGACCGAGAAACTGGCTCGGCATGGCTCGGGTGAAATCCATAGAGGGTGAGATCAGAAAGGTTAGACCATGACCTGGTGCGTCGATTGAGAAAACGAAACTTGTGGAAAAAGAAAGTGAGTTTGATGAGTTAATAGTTTTGTTGAAGGATATGGGGAAGCCATAGAAGGCTTGACCCATTTGCCTTCTTGAGCTGTTTGTTAGCTCCAAGATGCCACTTGGGAGGATCTTGGAGGATCCATACTTGAGTAGATTGGCTTCGAAAAATCCGTGGTGAAGAAATTCGGTTTCGTTTTGTTGACTTAACACGCAAAAAACGAGGCATAATTGGGTGATTATGGAGAGAGCTATTGATTTGAAAGTAATTTCCATTGATGGGAAATCTAAAGGAAGAAATGTAAGGCTTTTACTGATTGTAGGAGTATGTGTGAAGTTGCTTGTCTGAATTGTTCTCTTGTATATATAGGCTTAATGGAAAAAAAAAAACTTAATTAGTATTAAATTATATTTATATTTATTTGCAGAAAAGCAATTAGCAAGCTTTTTAAATTAGAATCCATACATATTGTTAAAGAATGAAGTAAAGGACCTAATAATATTTAGCACAAAAGACATTCAATTCCAAAGAAGTAGATTGTTGAACTGTTCAAGTCGTAGTTTAGCTGATCGTGATAAGAAGTCGTAGGGCCTAACTTGTGATTTTTGAATATGGATTTAAACTTCCCAATAAAAATAGATCGAGACAAGGATTTTGGGAAATATACGTGCAAGTAAGAATCTATGCCTATTTGGTTATATAAAAACAAAACAAAACAAAATTAAATGATCTCAGACATGTCATCACTTTAATTAATTAAGAAACGTGTATATTCAACAACCGACTAAATGTGAGTATTATTGAGATCTCAATACTCATTAAAATACAAATGAAGAGGATCAGATGGAGGCCTAGTTCGTGCACCCAACAATCCAACCAAAATCACACAACACAAGCTGCTAGAAATACAATCATTGGTGAAAAAAGAAACAAAGGGCAAAAACCAGCAATTTATTGTTAGCGAAAACAAAAACATCTTTTTTTGGGTGTAAAAACAAAAACATCTTACTTTCATCAAATATGAAATACGGTAAGAAATAACAAAGCCCTCTCAAAATATTTGTTACTCATGTGAAAATGTTTTATTAGACATATCTTTGATCAAATATTTTTAAAATTAGAACCTTTAAATATTCAAAGAATTTATTAAAAAAAAAAAAAATTTGAACCGGGAGCTACTAAAGATGCTCCATTTGTACATGTTAAAAAAGGGCAATGAGAAATGATACGGGAAATTTAGATGTAGTGAGATATTTGAAGTCATAACAATGCGTTTGTATTGTTTTTTCCGTGAGGCTGAAAGACTTCAAAATACAAATTCTGGACAAGGAAAATTCCCATAAATTTAAGGACAAGTGACAAAACGATGGTCCATATTTCTCAACATTTGTTCAGCCATCTGTTTTTTATGTGGGACTTATTGCCACCATTAGTCGTTGTCAAAAAAAACATTACACTATACATGTGGCTTTGTAACTAAGTGTCACAACAATGGATATTAACAGGTGGAGTCTTCAAGGTATGACTGCTCTTGTAACCGGTGGACCTACAGGAATTGGGTTCGTCTTCTTCCTCCCAAATGCTCTGTTACCTACAGTTTCTTCTCTTGTTTTTGATTCTTCTTTGCAAAAACTAAGCAAGTTTGAAACAAAATGCTTTAAGTTTGAGACTTAATTTCAGGTATGCGACTGTGGAGGAACTTGCATGCTTTTATGCAAGAGTACACACCTGTGACAGAGACCAAACTCAGCTTAACGAATGCTTAAGTGAATGGCAAGCAAAAGAGTTTGAAGTCAGTGCCTCAGTCTGTGATGTTTCTTCTCGACCTCAGAGAGAGCAATTGATGTAGACCGTTTCTTCTCTATTTGGTGGCAAACTTAACATCCATGTAAGGTCTTCTTGAAGCTTTCTTTGTGCTCTTATAGTCTCATTTAGATCTCGATTGTTTGTTTGCGTTTGCTTTTATGGTCCTTTGGTGCGAAAAGCAAAAATTGGCATTTGAAACAATCGAAGCCTTAATCATTGTCTTTGCTTCCGTTATGCAGGTAAACAATGTTGGAAAGTTCATACTAAAACCAAGTTTAGAATGTACAGCTGAAGATTTCTCAAGTTTAATGGCTACCAATTTGGAATCTGCTTACCATATCTCCCAGTTGGCACGTCCTTTACTTAAAGCCTCGGGAAATGGGAATATCGTGTTCATTTCCTCGGTATCGGGGATTGTCTCTGGCACATCCTCCATATATGGTGTAACAAAAGGTTCATAGATCAACAATTTTGATGAATAGTCATTAATGTCTATGCAAAACTATGTATAAACGCTTTACACATCTAAGCTTTCTTTATATGTATAATGTGTAGGAGCCATAAATCAACTGGCAAGAAACTTGGCGTGTGAATGGGCGAGTGACAACATTAGGGCTAACTCTGTAGCTCCTTGGGTCACTGCAACTACTCTTGTTCACAAAGTAAAACTAAAAACGTTTGCTTTTCTCCCTGCAGCTTCTTATATAACAGGACAAACTATTTGTATTGATGGAGTTTTCACTGTTAATAGTTTCTCCTATAAGCCATAAGCCCTAAACCTAGAAACACTTCTACGATTAAGAATTCTATGATGTATGAATGTTTTTAGTTTGTGTTTTTTTTTCTTTCTCGTTGAACCTCTCGACTACTTCATTATGTCAAAATTAAATGAACTCAAGCTTATATAGGAAGCAGAGAGGTTGATATGGACACATTTGTCATGTAAGATTTGAATCTTCTGAGTCAGAGATATTCCTGATAGACCGGGCCCATCATCTTTCACCAATTATTGATTGATGATTCTTTACATTATTTTATATCTCCAACTATTGTACTTGGTGTTTGCTCCACGTATTCTCTTCCCATCATTCACTTCCATCTGAGCTCTTTAGCCGTAGCAGAGAAATGCCTGGAACAGAGCAAAACCACAGATGGAGCCTTCAGGGCAAGACCACACTTGTAACCGGTGGAACCAGAGGCATTGGGTTCGTATATAGTCCTGATTCAGCTCCAAATCTTTCCATATATATCTTGAAAGCATTAGACTTTATGAAATCTCTGGTTCTTGAATCAAACAGGCATGCTGTAGTAGAGGAACTTGCAGGATTTGGAGCACTAATACATACTTGTGCCAGAGATGAATCTCAGCTTAACGAGTGCTTAAGCGTATGGAAAATAAAGGTTTTCAAGTCACTGGCTCAGTCTGTGACGCATCTTCTAGGCCAGACAGAGAGAAACTAATGCAGACTGTGTCCTCAGGGTTTGGTGGCAAGCTCGATATCCTCGTAAGTTAACCTTTATATTCTCATTTCGTTTACTCCAAAATCTCAAAGCTAAAGCAGATTAATAGAATCTTTTGATTATTAGATAAACAATGTAGGAGCGGTTCGGTCAAAGCCAACGGTGGATTATACAGCAGAAGATTTCTCGTTTCATATTTCGACAAACATAGAATCTGCTTACCATGTGAGCCAGCTTGCACATCCTCTGCTTAAGGCTTCAGGGTGTGGGAGCATCGTGTTCATGTCCTCTGTTGCTGGAGTTGTATCGCTTAGTATCGGTTCCATCTACTCTGCAACAAAAGGTAATAATACAGTACACTAATTATTGATTACTGCTACTCAATAATAAAGCGAAAGCATCTCTCTTGGACTGATAATAATAAAGCACAATTTCTAAAAAAATTCTTCACTGCCTTATTTTAATTTCTCCACTTCTATATAAACAGTGAAGAAAATGAAAAATAAATATAACTTACTAACGAAAAATCAAAAGACAGATGGTTCCTATTGTTATGGAAAGTATCAAAGTAACCAATTCTTCCTATTAATTTAGCTAATTAAATTTAACTTAGCTAATTAAATGGAAATAATTAGACCAAATCTTGGAGTCAGTCAACCTGACTTTTTTCGCTTCTCTCTGCTTTCTTGGTCATCAATCAACTTGGTATTGAGTTTTTTTTTTTGACATACTACTGTACAAAAATAGTAAAGTTTTTGAAAAACATTTTTATTTCAAAAAATGGTTTCTTTAACGTGAGGAAACAAAAATAATTTTCACATGTTAACACAATGCATAAATTGGTTTTTGAAACAATCTGAGTCTGGGGGTATAATTAATCTGTTGTTGCTCTTGTGTGTATACATAGGGGCGATGAATCAGCTAGCAAGGAATTTGGCATGCGAGTGGGCTAGAGACGGGATTAGGGCTAATGCTGTGGCTCCTGCAGCCATTGCAACTCAAGCTCTGGCTGCAACTGTGAGATACATTAACTATGCTACAATTCCTTCAAGAATCATCTCTCTTTATTGCTTTTGCTGATCTCTTGACTTTGATGATAATCTTTAGCTGCATGATGAAGAGTTCAAGAAGGTGGCTATTTCTAGAAAGCCATTGGGGCGTTTCGGGGAGCCTAAAGAAGTGGCCTCGCTCGTGGCTTTTTTATGTATGCCTTTCTCAGCTTCTTACATAACTGGTCAGACCATTTGTGTCGATGGAGGTCTCTCTGTCAATGGTTTTTCGTATCAGCCACAAGGTTAAATCCAAATGTCCAAAAAACAAACAAAATTTCAACTTTATTAATAAATTTCAATGTCCAGACTTGGTATCTTGAGCTATGTAATCATCAGAGAGATTGGCTTTTCTTCTCTTTCGACCAAGAACCTATGTGCTTAAACATCTAAGAGCCTTTTTTTTTTTTTAAGGTATCAGATTGAAGCCCAATTGCTTAGAGCCTTCAATTTTACAAAAGTTAGGAGGAATTTAAGATACAGTATATAACTTTTACTAATTTCAATGGTTACGAGTGATTTTAACAAATGTAGTACTGTTTTTCTTGATACGCATCAAAAGTATCACGGCCTATGTATATATGACCATAGAATAAAAGGAAACTTAAAAAAAGCCTGAGTTAGATTTTTGCTTCGATATTTCAGTTCTTTTTTACTCAAAATATTTGTGTCATCCCTATTAACAAGATTGATACAAAAGAGGTGGATCACTACTTAAATATGTAAAGCAAAAAGTAGTATTTTGTCCTCCCATCCAAAACAAATCGGTTTTATCCTGATCCAGACCATCATCTATCTGTTTACATAAAAGACATACATACGCTGTGTTCTGTGTTATCAGTTCTTACATGTACCGACATGTACCTCATGTTTATTTTATTTTGGCCGCAAGACTTTTTCATGAGGAAATAAAGCTGTTATAACTGTTTTAGTAAAAAGTTAATAATAATTCTATTTATGGCCTCTAATAATAATATATTGGACCACTCAATTGTCTGTACTCAATGTGTATATTGGAGACTTCAAACTTCAGCAAATATCTAAGACGATTCTTTTCCGATCGATCAAGCTTATATGAGTTTATAAAAATTCTCGTAAATCATATGAATCTTGAAGACTTAAACTACGATATAATCGAAACGGTTTTAGTTTGAAAAATACTGTATATTAATATCCCGGCCCCGGAATTATAATTAAAATTTTCACGATATTTTATTTCAAAATGTGTAGTATAATGTCCGAAAGAGTAAACAACTTCTTGACCTTCCATCACTACTAGTTGCCACGATGTAATAAATGTAAATTAGTTATTTTTTTCTTAACTCTTTTTACTTTATTCGAAACTCGTATTTAAGTTAAAAAGTTGAAGGAATTTAAAACTAAACGAGAAGCGATGCAACAAAAAAAAAACAGAAATTAAATGACCACGTAAGTACAACACCATGGATGTACCGTAGGCCTAAGTCGAGGTGCACGCCACCATGCACACTAAAACTTTGGATATTTCTACTAAAATAATACCATCTTTATCAAATCATATTATAATAATGGGGTGATGATAACTCTTACGCTATATTCCAAAAAACAGAAACGGAATGATTTTGTCACTTGCCAATGATTCTAGCAGCTTCAGTGTTGGGACCCAATTCAATTACAGTGATTTTGGTTAGATCGGTGGGTACATGCTCGAACGAGGCCCCATTTAGCCCATCCCATCTTCATTTTAATGAGTTTGAGATTTCAACTCACTATTGTTTATTTTAGTTTCTGATGAAATTACATTAAAAATAATATAAATTTGAAATTTTTATGTCCTTAAATTTTATCAATTTTTAATAATTCATTTTACTAAATATATTTATTTTAAGAAGCATAATTAAATTATGGTTACTCAATATCGGTATTTGACTAAATCAATTTAATATTTTACATATTCTATACATCGAAATAACTCAAACGAAAACTGGATCCAACCCGATTTAACACTCCTAATCAAACCGTTATAAATATTTTGAATAGTTTAAAAGTCTCCCTGTTGATTCATAATTAACATATATAGCATTTAAATGAGATCGATCGATCATCTGTTTTACAAGGGCAAAAGATGAGAAAAAAGTTGTAGGTGTTTCATTAATTTATGTTTGGTTGTATTGGAGGTGGATGTAATTAACTTGTGATCTCCATGAAGAAGAAGACTAAGATGAGAGCTTAGATCTTGAGATCTTTGAAAACAACTAATGAGAAGAGTACTGTCTAGATATATATGAACTTTTGTAATTTCTACATTTCATTTTCGAACATCACTTACCATTTTGCAATGAAAAAATAATTTTCACCTACACGAATTATAGATCATGGCATACCTACACATACGAACTAATTTAATGTTCTCATAACTACACGAACTATTGACTTCGCATAGTGACATGCACGAAGTATCATGTGTCATGTGTCCAACTACACCAAGTATTGTGACATACACGAAGTATCAAAAATTATATGCGTAACACCATAATCATTTTTACGATTTTAATTTAAAATCATCATATTTGCTTTTACACACACACATATATATATATATATATAATATTTTGTGTAGTATTTTAGAAATCATATAATAAATAAGTTCTAAAATGTTTATAAAAATCAACTTGAAATGTTTTAGATTACATTTTCTTTTATATTTTTAGAATAAAGTTTATCTTACAAATTTAATTTTTATCTAATGTAGGAGTGGACACAGATTTGATATCTTGGAATTTCAGAATACCAAATTCGATCCGTTAGATCCGAAAAACAATCAATCGGATCTATCTAAAATAGTAATATGAATTTTGTTTTTGTCCTAGATCTTTCTGAAGGACGCTTATAAGGCAGAACATTAATAGTAAACTAATATTTATATTACAATTCTAATTTTCACATAATTTGGACATATCCGAGTAACTTTTCTTAAATTCGACGGACCAAATTTTGTATTCTAAAACTCTAGGATATGAAATCCGTGTCCGCTCCTACACTATATAAGTATTAAAAATATTAATATATATATATATATATATTAAATATAAATAAATGTTAATATAAAATATTTCAAGTTGATTTTTATAAAGATTTAGAACATATTGTTTTGTTAATGGATTCGATTTTAGAACATATTTATTATATGATTTCAAAAATAATACACAAAATTTTTTAAATGAAATTTATTTTTGTTGATATTTTGATCAATTATAATGTACAAAATATTATATATATATATATATGTAAAATCTGATGATTTTAAATTAAAATAGTAAAAATAATTATAGTGTTGCACATATAATTTTGATATTTCATGTATGTTTTAATACTTGATGTAGTTAGGTACATGATATATGATAATTTGTGCATGTTATTATGCGAAATTAATATAATTATAAAAATATTAAATTATTATGTATGTGTAAAAATGACATAGTCTGTAGAATCATTTTTTCATTTTGCAATTGAGAGACACATTAAAGATTTGTCGTAGTTGACTTGAGACTTAAGTGAGAGACAAAGTGACCTAACTTCACTGCAAACAAAGAAAAAAGAAAAATACCTATCCGGCTGCAACAGTACATATCCAAAAGGAAATCATAAGAGCTACGGCGATGGTAACACGTGGACAGTAGAGAAAAGGAGAGCCCTTAGATTCTCTTATAAAGGAGTGAGGGACCCAGTCGCCGGATTGGAACAAAAGTGAAACGTAGAGGTAAATGGTTGGGCCACTGCTTCACCCAAAAGCCATTCTCTTTTCTTTAAAAACTGTTCTCCGCCTTTAACGGTTAACAACTCCTAATTCCAAGACACTTACGTGTTCTCTGTAGTCTGTACGGCTTTCTCTTTTCTTCAAACTTTCTACTTCATAGTGACTAATGAGTCCTTCCAGGCTTATTTAGGTAATCATGAATGTAAACTACAGCTTTACAGGTAAACAGATGAGACTAAGTTGCGTGAAATCTATTTGCTCTCGTGCGTAAATCAAATCCACACTTAAGGGGATTGATCTCTAATATAAGGTAATAGTATCTCTGTCTTGTTCATATAAACATAAGATTGGGATTGTTAAAAAAAAAAAAAAAGGTTTGTCAGTAAGATTGTTTAAGAAATGTTATTTTATTTTATAAAATAATTTTTTTTAATCATAACATATAGAATTTATAAGAAAACTTAACGTGCCTAGTTTAACCTAATTTATATTACTTCTATTTTAAATTAATTATCGTTTAAAATTGTTTTACACATATTAAAAAAATATTTATTTTTTTATTTTATCTCTAATAAATTATTTATTTGATTTGATTTTATTGGTTATGACATTAAAATAATAAGTAATATGAAATAAATTTTAAGAGGTAAAACGACAACTAATATGAAATAGACGGAATAGTTTGTAGTACGTAAACGTTACTTGGAAGGACGCAAAATCGCCATATATATAAGTTCGTACTTAATTCGTTAGTCTTAAAAAGTTGACCTAATTAAGATCAAATTAAGGTTAGCTAAAATCAAATTTAACTTAATTTCGTGATTATATCTTTTATCTGTAAGGAGACGGATATACAATTTGGAAAAAGGTCTTCAAGCGAAAGAGTGGACCACAATCGTGGCGCGAAAGGAACTTCGTCTTTCCTCTCTGTTGAGTTTTCATTGGATCACGTATATCTCTCACCTGATCGTGATGCTTACGTGGTCTATTTCTAGCCAAGGTAGTGACCAGATCAACGGTCAAGATTAATCTATTTAGGCACAAGACCAATACGTCACGTCGCTAAGAGTAAGATTTTTGAAGGCGGAAGAGAAAAATCAAAAGTGAAAAGTAATTTGAAAACATGAAAAATAAAAATTGAATTTTAAAATGAATGTGAAGCGGTAGGCGCGTGGGTATATAAATGGCCCGCCTTGTAACGTGTTACAATGATATTTATTCAATTGCATGGTCTAATAAAAAAGCACTATTCGACTCTTCCTTTCGTTAAAAAAACAAAAAAAACAGAGAGAGACATTTTTCATCGGAAATTAAACTGACGATCAACAGATCGAGTGTTTTTTTCGGGGGTCAGATGGCGGATATTTGTTATGAAGACGAAGCGTCGGCTTGTGAATCGAGGCCGTCGTGGTCTAGCCGGAAGTGGAGGATCGGTGTCCAGCGATTCAGGATGTCTCCGGCGGAGATGAATCCGATATCGGATACGGCGGCGGTGGAGGGGGATTCGAAGGGGATTTATAGTAAGCGTAATAAACAGGAGGTGTACGATTTTATGAACTGTGCATCATCTTCTCGAAGCTCTCGTGAAGGTTGTTCTGCAGCGGAAGAGAGTGTATTACGTAAAGGAGAGATTGCGAGAGATTACGACGACGTCGATATATCCGGCGGAAATTCGTCGGTTAATATTGCAGTGACTCCTTCTAAGAAGACGGTGAAAGAGACGGATCTGAGGCCGAGATACGGCGTCTCATCGGTTTGCGGGAGAAGAAGAGATATGGAGGATACGGTTGCGACTCATCCGTCTTTTGTACGAAAACAAACGGAATATTCTCGAACAAGATGGCACTATTTTGGAGTTTACGACGGCCATGGCTGCTCTCACGTACGAAGCCGTTTTCAATTTGAAATTCAAATTTTTTGAATATTATTATTATCTTTACTGTTCGCCTGATTGGAATATACGGCGTCGTTTTTGTAGGTTGCGTCGAGGTGTAAAGAGAGGCTTCACGAGTTAGTGCAAGAAGAAGCGCTCTCGGATTACAAGGAAGAATGGAAGAAGATGATGGAGCGTAGCTTCACGCGCATGGATAGGGAAGTTGTTCGTTGGGGAGAAACTGTGATGAGCGCCAATTGTAGGTGCGAGCTTCAAACGCCGGACTGTGACGCCGTTGGATCTACCGCCGTTGTCTCCGTCATTACGCCAGAGAAGATCATTGTTGCGAATTGCGGTGATTCTAGAGCAGTTCTTTACCGGAATGGAAAAGCAGTGCCTCTATCCACTGATCACAAGGTAATAAGTCTCTATCTCTCTTGCTCTCTCTCGTAAATCTAGTTTTCTTAGTTTGTATTGAGTTTTTGTAGATCTAACTCTGGTGTTTTTCATGTTTATAATAAACAGCCTGATCGTCCAGACGAGTTGGATCGAATCCAAGAAGCAGGAGGGCGAGTGATATATTGGGATGGTCCAAGAGTCTCGGGAGTTTTAGCCATGTCACGAGCTATAGGGGACAACTATTTAAAACCGTACGTGAGTTCGGAGCCGGAAGTAACGGTGACGGATCGGACGGAGGAAGATGAGTTTCTGATTCTAGCGAGTGACGGGTTATGGGACGTAGTGACGAACGAGGCGGCATGTGCGATGGTGCACATGTGTTTGAACAGAAAAAGTAGCCGTGGAGGAGGAGGAAGACGGCGAGAGAGTAGTCAAACTCAAACTCCGGGGATGAGTGAAGAAAAGAAAGAGGAGCTGGGGTCAAGGAAGAACGGGAAGAAAGGAGAGATCACGGACAAAGCATGTACGGAGGCGTCAGTATTGCTGACGAAGTTGGCGTTGGCAAAACACAGTAGTGACAATGTAAGCGTCGTCATCGTTGATTTACGAAGAAGAAGAAAGAGACACGTTGCTTGACACTAATCTCATCATTCAACTCCACCGTTTTTTTTTTATATTTTGTTTTAAATGATTCTTTTCCTTGGGTCGAGTATGTAAGGTTTCACTAGGACGAAGGTAGCCCAGATCTTCTCCGAACCCAAAAGAGAAAATAAAATAGTTATCCACCATTTTTACTGTTTGTTACTGTTAAAAAAAAAAGTAGGTTTAGTTGAAAGCGGTTAAAGCGGGTATGGTTGGTTTTTTTTTTGTTCTGAACCATTTTTGTGGCCTTTTTTCGTTGTGTAATGAACAAAAAAAAAAGGAAAGACGGGATGTGTCACCCACCGTCAAGGTGGAATCAGTTCAGAATTCAATATATAAAAAAGTATGTACATATTTATTTTGCTTTACAGCAAACCATTAGTTCACCGGGAATTTTCTTTTGTTTGCAAGAGACTTTACTCTTTACAACGAGTGGGCCTATTTGTGTTACAACTTTTAGAAGATTTTCAAAATCCCACGGAAATGAAGTGAGAGAGAGAGGATATGATAAGGAAGAGGAAGGACGTGTCGAAGATGTAAACAAAGAAGCCCTACACCACGGAATAAGGACGTTATCCACCAAGGACCGATGCATATTATATGCGCATTTTGTACTTCTCGGTGTTGGGTGATTGATTGAGAGATCATTTCTGATGTGCGAGTGTTTTTATCTAAACATGATCACTGCTCAGATGTCAATATTAACTTACCTGTCATAAAAGAGTTTATCGAGACGGAAAACGAAGTTATAACATACCCAACAAATCTTTTGGATCGAGATTCTGCGTTAATTACTTTTCATCTGAATCCTAACGTACCCAAAAATTATAACTTACGTAAAAACAAATGCACAAATCTCTTCAGACCGGGAACACAAAGCTAACAACATTTTTAAGATCTGAACAAAGAAATTGGTAGTAAACTTATTTCGGCCAAGAAAACTGAGAGAAGAATATTAAGCTTCAAATAGATTTTACCCATACAAAATGCTGAACAATTTCTCAAACCTAAACACAGTTGAGTTCAAGTACAAAATGTTTTTCAAGGGTGCCACATTAGTAGTAGCAACTTTAGTCACATATAATAAACTAAAACAACGAACAATAGCAGCAACCCGAACGAAAAATGTTAAAAGAAAAGCAGAGGTTGCAGAATAAGACCTCTCCGGAGGCAAATGTACTCTGCAATCCAAACTGGCCATTTCACGTTTGTTTCATGTCACCATTTTCTTTAAGGGTCTTCAGTCTTCTGTAGCCCTTGTCAGTACCAAAGATCCTGAAAAACACCAAAACCAATTAATACACTGGACTACTTCAATATCAGGATAACTAGTTCGGATCTTTTCTCAAAAGCAAAGAGGTAACTAGATCGGAGTTTCACCAGTCCATATAGATAAATGTTGAAGAGTAGTTTCCAGACTTTGTGTAGAGCAATCGGTGATGGTAGTCATGGAAGTCAGCACTGTAACCAAATTACAAAAAAAATCCATGAAAGATTTGAGTTCATCAGAGCCGGCTGGATGATGTGATATCCTTTTTTTTTGTTAAAGAAGATGTGTGATCTTACCCTCCATACAGAGGAAGGAAATTTGAGAGGCTCCATGGGAAGTGATAACCACAATGCGCCTCAACTGTCTCAAGCACTCTCAGCACCATCCATAACCAGAGAGTAATCAGGTGGGGGCCGGTTAGAGCTGGACCGACTATGGTAGCAAAACCCAGGAATAGAATCTCAGCGGGGTGAGCATATTCTGATGTCAAACCAAATGGTGTGGCATATCTGGGATATCATTAAGTGATTGCCTTTTAGAAACATTTTTCAAATATCAAAATTGAAAAATATGGTGAACATTGAAACTTACTCATGATGGACACTGTGCACGTTCTTGTACAGCCATTTTGAATGCAAGATCCGATGACCCCAATAGAAGACAAAATCCTCAATGATGAAGTAGAATAATATCTGGGCAGACACTTCTTTCCTGCAGGACCATCACCAAAGAGGGTCTTATATACCTGATCAAACATAAGCTCAGGTTCTTTCATGATGCTCAACACTGACAGTTTTTTGATTTTTTTTTTTTTGGCTTTCTATTGCCAATTGGAAGAGTTAAACATCAGAACCCAAAGGAAAAAGCTTCAGCACTAAAGAAACCTGATAATACCAGGACGGCAGAGGAAAACTGCTTCGCATTCCCATGGCTTTGAAGACAGGATAGGAGGCCATCATCAGGGGCAAGTTTACGCAGAAATGATAAAGCAACAGGCGGGTAATACATTTTTCTTGGGCTGCAGATGTGTTATTTTTTGTCTGCATAGGACCAAAACAGCAGTATTTGTTGATCATAAAAGGATCAGATTCACAATCATTAGTAATTGCAGAAATGACAATATATTCATTCACTATTATCAGTGAAACAAGAAATTGCATATACAATTGGGAAAAAGAAAACAATATCACGTCTGACTGATTTCTTGGTGGTCAACCTCTATACAATCTCATATTCAAACGATCGCAAAAAGCTACAATTGCATTACACAGAAGACACTTGGACAGATGTAAGAAGAGAAAAAACCTGAATTTTGTACTTGCTGAGAAAGCCAGCCCTTTCAAGATAAATGAAAGGGAGGCCAGATAAGAAAAACACGCTTTCATGAAGGAGAAAACTCCCAATGCACGCGAGTTGAAAGTCGCTAAAATGTGTCACAAGGTACTGCATCAACCACCAAAAATAAATAAATGATCAGCTACATGTGGTGAAACAAAACTACTCATTATAGCAAGAAAAAAAACAATCAAGGAAAAGAAAACGTCTTGTGATGGTAATAGCAGAAAGTACTGAGATCGTCAATTTAGTCTCTTTAGCATTAAGTAAAAGCAGATATTGCAGGAAACACACGTTTCGTTGATCCAAGTAGTTAGGTACAGTGCTGGTCAATTCTTCTGGTAGAAAAGAACAAATGAGAGATACTCTTCTAGACTATAAAAACATGCAAAATCCAACTCAATGATTCATCTGAACGGCGTTTTGAGTTTTTTGGTTACGGATCATTGAAAAGTCCGTAAGTTAAACCGATCGAACAGAGAGCACAAAAGAGGGATTCGATTATCATTCAAACTAAATCCGTTTGAGGTCAAAACAAGGAAACTAGAAATACGATCAGAATTGGTAAGTAATTTGGCAGTAGCAAAGTCAAATTCAGATCTAAAACAGTAGTGAACCAAATTTAATCCGATGGATCAAAACAAGGCAGAGCAGTGGATCAAAACAAAACAAAGAGGTATAAAACACGCATGTAATCACAATGCGGTGAACTGAAGTCAGCGAAGACGGAGAAAAACAGGTAGAATTCGCCGGAAAACGAGGGAATCAGAAACAGGAGGAGATAGATGAGAGGAGGATAGAGAGAGCGAGAGAGAGTACCTGCCAACCGGATTCGACGAGGGAAGCCATGGATGGATCTAATGAAAGAGAGAAGGGAAGATGTAGAGGAAGAAAGAGGTGGGCGAGAGGCCACGAGTGTAACAGACTGTCACCCAAATATAAATCTGGCGACTCAGTGACAGATATTTATTGTTTTATTTGAGATCACCCCCACAATTTTTTAATTTTTAAAAAAATAGACCACTCTCACTATCAAGGCGGGCGGGCCTTTTTGGGTCTAGTAAATGCTTACGCAGCCCCTCGTGCGCATCACTCTTTTTCACCTTTAATGCTCTCCTACTTTTCTTTCATTGTTGCCACATTTTTAGTAATTTTCCTAAATTACTTTTGAAATTCACGTATTTTGAAAACAATTATTAAGCCTAAATGTGACCAACAATTGATCGTCGACTTTGGC
Source organism: Cardamine occulta (assembly GCA_028015245.1). Lineage (NCBI taxonomy): Eukaryota > Viridiplantae > Streptophyta > Magnoliopsida > Brassicales > Brassicaceae > Cardamine > Cardamine occulta. The sequence goes on from CM051365.1 coordinate 21,341,990, forward strand.
TACTACACTTCCAATTATCAAATACACTGGCAGAGCCAAGAGCTAATCCTAAACATATTCTTTTCCATCTTTGTAATTGTAATGGTATTCACCATGCAGGTCCAATCAGATAAGCAAAGAGCTTCATCTATGAAATAATAAAGAAATAAAAATCTTTCTTTCTTGGGAAACATGATGTGAATTATCACAGTTTCAATACAACTAAAAAAACTCTCGTAATATAAAATCCCGTACCATACGGAATAACAAAAGGTATGCTATACTTGCTGAAATTAAAACTAAAAAAAAACTCGTAAAAAAAAAAATTGATCAAAAGAGAGATTCTTGAAAAATCAAAGGTGTGATTGATTGAATTAGTCATTGCTATAGTTGGAGGTAGGTAACTAGGTGGAACAGCATCCTTTTCTGTTTGTTGCAGATGAATCTGCTATATTGATCGCAGTTCCTTGCCCTGGAACCGGAATATTACCTGCAGCTTCTTGTGCCGCCAAGGCTTTCTTACTTATGATATGATAAATCTCAGATAAAATAGTCTGAAACGCTTTCTCGATATTGGTTGCTTCTAAAGCAGATGTCTCAAGAAATGACAAACCTTCTTTTTCAGCAAGAGAGCGGCCATCTTCATCAGCAACAGATCTCAGGTGATTCAGATCTGATTTGTTTCCAGCCATCATGATTACAATGTTTGAATCAGCATGGTCTCTAAGCTCACGTAACCATCTCAGGACATTCTCAAAAGTTTGTCTTTTGGTTATGTCATAGACAAGAAGAGCTCCAACAGCTCCTCTGTAGTAAGCACTTGTGATTGCTCGATAACGCTCTTGACCTGCAGTATCCCAAATCTGAGCCTTTACTGTTTTGCCTTCAACCTAATTTAGATAGATACACATAGAAGCATGAACAAAACAAATCTCAACCTTCAAAACATTCCAATTTCTACAGTTACATTTCAAACAATCCCTAAGATGATAATTCATTCTCAGAACAGAAAATCTTCAGATCTGACGATCACATGTCTGATTCATGAACAAGAAGGGACCTTTGAATCTGAAAATGACTACAATTATCGAATGATGCAAATGCGACGATTCATCAAACACAATTGATGGTGTAGAATTCGAGAAAGAAGGATGGAAGAGAAATGACCTGTAAAGTTCGGGTAGCGAATTCGACGCCAATGGTCGATTTGGATTCGAGGCAGAACTCATTTCTGGTGAATCTAGAGAGAATGTTGGATTTTCCAACACCGGAATCACCGATTAGGACGATCTTGAACAAGTAATCATATTCATGATCTATTCGATTCGCCATTGTTTCTCAAAATCCTAGCGTCCGATCTCCCGATCAACCTATGCATACACACATACACGTCAACATCGATCGAAGATGAGATTAAAGGAATCAAAGGCGTAAATCGAAACCCTAGAAAATCAAAGGAGTGGTTGAATTTTTACCCTTTGAAGCAAGCACGAAGGATCGAGAATGGAAGAAATGTTTTTGTAATTAATCTTGTGTTTCCTTTCTTTCTGTTTTCTCTGTTTCTTTTCCCTTTACGTTGCGAGTTTTGTGCTTAGGAGGTGAAAACGGAGACACCCATTTATTAGTTTCGAATTTAGGCTTTTGTTTTTGGACCACGAAAGAAATAATTTCATTAATTTGAAACTTTGTTTGTAGACAGTCTAGAGACCGTTCATCAAATCTCCCATACCAACAGTAAATTAAAAAAATAAAGACCGTACCAAGATTTGATATTTTTTCTACTGTAGAAATCTTTCATCAACATAAGTGGGTGGTTTTCAAAACATATAACATCGACCAGGTTCAAAAATATTGGGTGGTGTTTACATTTTAAACAAAACGGGGTAGATTTGGGCTTAAATGTTATGAGCCGGCGTATACTTGAATTTAGACGGTTAAAACTAAGAACCATCAGAAAAGCAATTGAAAAATGAGAATTATAGTATATATTAATATATAGATCTTCATTGATTACTTTTATTAGCATTATTGCATCAACAGTCATACAACGCCATCGTTTTACTTAAATTACATCATCACCAGACGACGTAGAACCACATTTAGAAGAACCATATGCAGAAGTAAACTCAAGAGACTCACACACAAACACTCAAAATACCAGATAAACCTCAGGAATACGCAACAGTTAACTCAGGCTAAATTGGCTCAGCCAGAGATCTCAATAGACTTAGCTTGAGCCTTCTTCGTCTCCACCTTAGGCACTGTCACAGTCAGAACTCCGTTCTCCATGGAAGCCTTGACATGTTCCATCTTAACATTCTCCGGCAGCCTAAACTTCCTCGAGAATTGCCCGCTCGACCTCTCCACCCGATGCCAAGTGTCCTGCTTCTCCTCTTTCTCCACGTGTCTCTCTCCGCTGATCTTAAGCACACTGTCATCCTCTATCTCCACTTTAACCTCTTCCTTCTTCAATCCAGGCAGATCCGCCTTGAACACGTGCGCCTCTGGCGTCTCCTTCCAGTCCACACGTGCGTTCACTATTGCCGATGTTTCTCTCGAGAGCGACGACGGGGCCGACGGAAATGGCAGGTCCTTGAAAGGATCCCAAACGTCGAGTGAGAATGGATCGAAGATGTTGCTTCGCCTGTTGCCGAAGAAGCTTGGAATCAGCGACATTCTCGATTTGATTTGGAGCAGATTTCTTACTGATTTCGAATGCTGACACGATATTCCGATGAATTCGATTTCGATTTCTGATGAAAAGCAGGTGAGTCGAATGGTCTATATATGGTGGTGACAAAGAAATCTCCAGAGGTTCTAGAATTTTCGGATCAAAACTTCACAGCAGAACAGAACGAAATAATTAGAAGACTGGAAAAAGGACGAGTCGAATCCGGAAAACTCTAGACTCGTTTCAATTTTCAAACATGCTTCTTTCTTTTCTGGGCCATAATGGGCTTATGAGGCCCAAATATTATGAAATGAGCCGTTAAAGGAGTTTCAGTTAGTTACTGGTAATCAAGTGAGGAAGAATTTCAGCAATCTTAACGGAGTGTGTTAGGCCAGGGGGATTATTATAACTAGAACACAATACATTATACAGGTTGTGCTAATTCAAACATAATATAACAAAATGGTGGCTGGCCCACGGAATCAATTGCAGACAGTGCACTTGAACCTTTGAAGATAATGAACAGATAGATCTACACGATAAAACCATTCTCGGGACCATCGTGAGTCTATGCAGAGGAATGCAAACAAGGCCAAAGATGTAGAGATGTAGACGGCACCACAAGTCCAGTAAAACCACACCATGTCTATCACATCTTCTTCTTCCATGTCTTCCTCATTGGCCTGCGTTGATGCACTTGGCTCAGGGACACTCAGGGAGATGCAGTTTTTATTGGTAGGAAGTCCACAGAGATTAGCATTGCCTAAGTAACTCCTTTCGTCAAAGGTTACAAGATGTCCTTTGAAAGGGATTTCACCAGATAAATTGTTATATGAGATGTTGAAATATCCTAAACTGTTGAGATCTGCCAGCACAGGAGGGATGCTTCCATCTAGCTTATTGTTGGATAGATCCAGACTTTCTAAGCCCTTTAGCTTTGCAATGCTATCTGGTATGGAGCCTTTGAGACGGTTGCTTGAAAAATTCAGGGATCTGATATTCTGAAGATCTCCAATCTCATCTGGAATTTCACCCGATAGGTCGTTGCTTGACAAATCCAGACCATGCATATAGTGCAGAATGTCACCTTGATATGCCTCATATCTGCTTTTCGTTAAAAAATCCACTATGGTTGCTGGTTTCGGTTGATAACCATTCCTGACACCATCATCCAAGTTAAGATGTGATGCGTACTGACAATGTTGCAAGAATGTTACGTATGAGAAGTCAAAATCTGCAACAAGTGACATGGTACCGTCACTTCTTTCTGCACCGAAAGACATTGTACTGAAACATGATGGTATGGGGCCATTGAATTTGTTGTGAGATAAGTCCAAGAGACCAACTTCACTTAGCTGACATATTTTCTCAGGGATATAAGTTTGAAAGCTGTTATTCCGCAGAAGAAGAATGCGTAGCTTTGATGTCTTGCCAATAGTGTTCATAATCTTTCCAGAAAAATTGTTGTTTCGCAGATCAAGCACCTCTAATCCTGCAGCCTTGAATAAATTGCCTGGAACTGATCCCATAAACTCATTGTTTTGTAGTCTTAATTCTCTGATGGATGGAAAATTCACATTCCTTGGTATCGAACCAGAGAAGCAATTGTGTGAGATGTCCATAACCTCAAGCGAACGACTCTGTTGTTGAAAAGGGAGAGGACCTTTTAGCTGATTTCCCCTCATGTATAGGTAGGAAAGGCTTGATATCCTACCAATCCAAAGTGGAAGCATGCCCGAAAACCTATTATCTGATATGTCTAAAAGAGTTAGATTCTTTGACTTCAATAAACCCTTTTCAAGACTCCCAGTAAAATTGTTGCCATCAAGAAAAAGCCCTACTAAAGCAGTAAGATTTGCATGCTTCAAAAATATTTTCCCCTGTAATTGGTTGTTGGAGAGCTTCAGAACCTTCAGCGAGTAGCAACCACTTATAAACGTTTTAGGTAGTTGCCCATATAGACCATTAGAAGACATGTCCAAGACTTGTAGACTTTTCATCTCGCCAATGGAAGAAGGAATGGTTCCTTGAAAATAATTTGAAGAAAAGTTCATAAACCTCAGGTTTGGAAACACAATCCCTATGTCTTCTTGAATTGAATCATTTATCACATTACTCGAGATATCAAGAACTTGCAAGCCATGAACGACCGCAGGTAGTTGTAGCTTTGTCAATGAGTTCCTACTTAGTAAAATAGTCTGCAACCTTCTGTTATTCTTCACAAGCCAAGTCAGGAATGTTCCTGTCAACTTGTTATGAGAGAGATCAACGAAGCACAACTCACGCTGATGCACGAGAAAGCCAAGCATTGTGCTGCCAAGATTGCAATTCGATAAATGTAACATCTTCAGCTGAAACAATGGATCCCAAGAATTCTCAGTCTGAACTTGTATAACACCAACTTTTGATGATAGTTTGAATACTGTGAGTCTTGTTTGATGGACCAATGAGTTGAACAAGAATGAACCGTTGAAGTCATTATCAAGAAGCGACAAGTACTCAAGCACTGGTGGCAGACCAGAAACAAAGGAAGACAGGTTTCCGTTCAATTGGTTGTTCGATAGATCAAGAGTTCGAAGATGCGTTAAGTTACTGAAACAATAAGGTAGACTTGTTAAAGCATTGCTGCTCAAATCCAGCTCCCCGAGATTCACTAATCTGCAAATCCCTAAATAGCCTGAAATTAGTCAAATAAGAGCATAAGAAATCAGAATAATCATCAAGCCGATCTATAGAGAGAGAGTCTAAACATAAAGATATGAAAAATAAAAAGAGCAGAGATTCATCTATACAAGCAAAAAGAAGAATTATAATATTCATCAATTCATTTGATTATTTTCTGTTCTCAAAACATATCTATTTCACAAATCAGTTAGAAGGGTGACCAAACTGTGACTCTTCTGTTTAGACCAAGCAATGCATCAGATAATTAAAGATAGGTCCGAAGAGATCAAATGATTATAATATTTCACCTTCGTGGGTCAAAGACAATTGATTCCTTTTGATATCCAATACTTGTAAAGATGTAGGAATCACTAAACCTGCAGTTGGAAGAATCTAAAGATACATGAATAAATAAAGATTGACATGGTCACTTCTATTAAGCATGTAAAGTGACTGTTAAGAACCAACCTAGAAAGCCCTTCTATATTCACCAACCCAAACATAATACACCGACAGAGACATTGATTAACGAAAATATTCTCAATTCTCAACCCCAAAACCTACACCAAACCAAATAATATCCAGAATTTTTATCACAATCTGATTCTATTCTCTTTAACCCCTCCCCCAGTAACGGACTTGTAGTTTGTTTATGCTCATTTGGAAACTCAGGGGTGGTCCTATCTAGAGGGTCTACAATAGCTATAGAAGATACCCAGAAAAACTAGGCTTCATAGTTGCTTGCTGAAATTTTAACTTTCTTTCTGACCTGGACTTTTTGAACTTTTAACTTCTCTAAATTCAAGCTTCTTCTCACTTCTACTCTTTATCAGTGACATGAATTAATAAGGTCAATGAAAAAAAACAACTAGATAGGTTAGAACAATTGTGATATATATGTTAAAGCAAGCAAGTTTCTCTTTCTATACATGTCTTACCTAGGCCATGATCCAAATTTGTGAACCCATTGTCACTGAAGTCCAGTTCTTGCAACTTTTTCAGATCTTTCAGTACTGTGCAGGCAAAAAAAAAAAAAACACTCTTAGTGAAAAAACAGAATACATTCGATATTCCTCTCCAAGCCAGAAGTCTCTTCCTGCTAGAACAGTTTACGCATTTACCATGAGTAGATAGCGTGTTGTTGAATTGATTGCCTCGTAATCTCAAGACTGCTAACTCTCGGAGATTTTCTAAACCTGGAGATCTCGAAAAAACACAAGTTATAATTAGAAAATTTGACATAAATGGACAAAGATCATCTAAGTAAATGATAACTTCCTGGTGCTCTCGGTCTACCTCTAAGTTGAGAAAAATGTGACAATTGATTGAAACTAAGATCTAGTGTTTTCAGTTTCACCATACTAAACCCTGCACCAACATACACGTTATGATACCATAAGTGAAGTGATAAGTTAGCAGAAATAAGCAATTCCATAAAACAAAAAAAAAAAATGGCAACCACTCACTGTGACTAGCCTCAGAGTCGTTGACACCATTGAAACTCAGATCCAGTACTTCTAACTCTCTGAAATTGGCTAAACCTGCATCTCAATGTCTCCCTCAGTCATTAAGCATCAATCTTTTGTTTCTCTTTATATTTTGGAACGACAAAACTACATTAGGTTTGTTAATATATTTACCTTGAGCTGATAAGAAGCTGAAATTGTTGTCCTTCAAGTTTAACACTCTCAATTTTATCATGTTTGCAAGTTCTGCCACACAAGAGCAAGAAGCCGTCAAGATCATCTCCAGTTTAGAAAAAAAAACAATTTAGAAGAAATCCATTACCTTTAGGAGGAAAGACACCTTCCATATAATTAGACTCAAGATGTAGAGTCCTAAGCGATGTTGCAGCACTTAAAAAGGGAACAATACTGTTATCGAACATATTGTGGGAGAAATCCAAGGTGGTGAGCTTCTCTACTGTCCCAAAACTCTTATAACCTGGAAACATAAATGTAGAATAATTAAAATTCTCTTTCGAGCAAACTGTCGAACACCTTATGTGCATTATATACAATCAACCAAGAAATTACAGAAAGAAACTCAAGCGATTTACTTGTTACTGTTCATAAAAACGGGTGGTGACTTTTTCAATTCATGTCAGTTTTACGTCTGTGTAAAACATTCAACTTAAGATTAAGTTGAATTCAAAACTGACATGAATAGAAAAGTTCATCACCCTTCTCATTGTTACTGTTCTTTCTTTCGACTCTATTTGCGTCTGCCGATTAAACCACGCATTCGATCAATCATCAACGGCTAATTTTAGAGACAAACCAAATGGTAAAGAACTCTTCAAGAGGCAACTGAACGAGTGGGATTAATAAGGCTGTGCATTTGGTTAACACCGGTTTACACTTGGCCGATATTTTTAATTGTTGGTTTCCAGACGTTAATTAAAAAATTTTGGTTACAAGAACGTACCATGGACGTGATCAGACATGCCAGTGAACCAATTCCATGAAAGGTTAAGGCTTTGGAGATGAGGAAAACTATGAAGCAAAGACAGATTTAACAACCGAGTTTGCGACTCGAATGCTATGGGTATGAGCCGATCGAGTGAGAGATCTATGACGTGGCCAACAATAGCATCACCACACTTTACTCTCTCCCAACGGCAACAATCACCATTAGGAGTCCATGACTTTAGAATACTAATATCTTCTTCTTCTTCGGCATTGCCGAGATTCTTGAGATACGACTTGAGTTTTAACAAACCCATCCGTTCAGTTTCAACACAGCCTACACATCCTTTCATTTGGAATTGAAGCATCATTGTTATCGTTATGAACACCAAAGCTATGTGTTTCTCCGGTTTAACCCACCACCTTCTTCTCTCGTAAGTTGTCATTTTTTTTTTAATTTCTATGTTTTAGTTAGAAACAAAGGATTTGATGCCCAGAGTTTAAAGAGCTTTACTTTACCTGGAATAGAACTGCAAGATGTGAATACAAGTACAGGAAACTCAACCCAGCTTTGACTTTTGCGTTTAACTCCAACAATGAGAATTGACCCGTGAGTCCGTATCCATCGAACGTATATGTTCTGCCTCTCTTCTCTGGGGGGCCTTTGCTACACTTTGTGTTTTGTTGCGTTGATTAAGTATGAGAGAGTCAAGGCCGCCGTATGAACACAAACTTTTAAAAAAATATTCTAAACAAAATAATTATGGTTTAAGATTCACTTGTTGAACATCTAACATTCAAGTTCTTTTAGCTAGGAGTCTATCAACACTACTAAAGTTCGACACCCTAGATTACAATAGTAGTACACTCAATGTGTATTAGCAAGGGCGTTAGGAAACTTATAAAAAGAAATATTTCGGCTTCTTAATGTTAAAATCAAACCTCAAGAAGATTGTAATTTTACGTAACTAACACATGCTTGTTGAGTTGTTGTCAAATCTAATGAGATGTCGGTTTAACATTAGTGACACTTAACATTTAAATTTCATATTAAAAAAAAAAAAACATTTAAATTTCATGCAAGAGTTTGAGCCCAAAAGCCTGATTCAAAATTAGGCTTTGGCCCAAAAAACTGATATGGAGTCTCACGCTTTATTAAAGTCAACTGAGACATCTTTGACGAAAGAAATGATGAATCATCATCTCTCCCACCAATTTCATTTCTTTGCTTCTACTCTCCGACTCCTTCTCCTTTGCCTCACTCTCTACTTTTCTCGCACCAAATTCCTTTCTTCTTCCACCGGACTTTTCTCTCCCGTTGATGTTAGAAGAATCCGATCGTGAGATCAGGTTAGATATTAGTTTCTCATCTGCCGTGGTTCTTAACGAATTGCATGTTAAAATT
>CM051365.1:21351216-21531031 GCA_028015245.1 Cardamine occulta
CGGTATCTTGCTGATTCTCCATTCTTATCTTCAGCTTTCTGTTAGCTTTCTGTTAGTATTTTTTTTACGCCAAGGGGAAGAAAAACATGTTTACTAACTTTATCCAGTTTACGAATGAAGAATCACGTGTATTACACCAACTGATGTCAATTGATTTTTCTTCTCCTTGATGTTTGAGATCGTCTATGCTTTGCGATGTTTTTTTTGGAAAGCTTTTGTTTTAGAATCGGGGATGCCAAATTGATGGTTTATTTGCTTGTTAACATGCTCTCTTGATGGATTCTGTAGGTAATATATATTGTATAGAAGATACATAATTTTCAGTTTTTCTTTGCTAAATTTTTAATGATTTATGCCAGTAACAGTGTTTTTATGACAGAAGGTAATGCGAAGTGGTTGAGAAACTTCACCATGATGGAGCTATCTTTAATCAGATTACGGAGCACTTGTTTTCCTAGTATCTTCTACATATCGACAGTGCTTTTTCTGCTCACTGCCGGAGGAGTTTACTCTCACTCTGAATATTTGATTGGACTGGGAAGCTATGACATTACTGGCCCTGCAGCTGATGTAAATATGATGGGTTATGCTAACATGGAGCAAGTAGCATCTGGTATTCACTTCAGGCTCCGCGCTCGCACATTCATTGTCTCAGATCCCCAAGGGAAGCGTGTTGTTTTTGTTAACCTTGATGCTTGTATGGCTTCACAAATTGTAAAACTAAAAGTGATCGAGAGACTCAAGGCAAGGTACCCACCTTATCTTTTCCTAGCTTGACAAGCCTTAGTTTTTAATAAAATCACAGTAGCTTAAGACTGATTTCGTTCACAAGTTTATCTTATGCATCACTAATTTATAAGATGTATCGGGTGAAAGAGAGTAAGTATTATTCTCAGTATTTACTATGACCGAGGTGGAATAATTAAACTGTCTTTTGCAGATATGGGGACCTATATACAGAAAAGAATGTTGGCATCAGTGGTATTCACACCCATGCCGGTCCAGGGGGCTATCTTCAGTATGTGGTGTATATCATAACATCACTTGGATTTGTTCGTCAGTCATTTGATGCCCTTGTAGATGGAATTGAGAACAGTATCATACAAGCTCATGAAAATCTTCGTCCTGGATCAATTTTTCTCAACAATGGTAAAGGACTGATATCCTATTCTCTCCGGCAATTTTTCGTGTTTTCTGAAAGATTGATTATTTCTGTAATCTGATACAAGTTTTGATGGTTGCACCAGACACTGACAAATGAATAATAGTCAGATGCTTTATGCATTAGAAATAGTTCTCAGAAAATGAATATGCTTGTCTTCTTCATCCTGCTTTTTGTTGATTAGTTCAAATTCGCAAGGTTTCCTTTACTCTTGGCCTAGATTTTGTACATGTGTTGCAGGATTGTTCTTCTGAACTGCTGTTCTCATAAGGCTAAATTAGACTTACCTTACAGGTGAACTCTTGGATGCTGGTGTTAACCGCAGTCCAAGTGCATATCTTAATAATCCTTCTGAAGAAAGGAGTAAGCACAAGTATGATGTTGATAAAGAAATGACTCTCTTAAAGTTTGTGGATGATCAATGGGGTCCAGTAGGTAGTTTCAACTGGTTTGCTACCCACGGGACCTCCATGAGTCGTACAAACTCTTTGATCAGTGGGGACAACAAGGGCGCTGCTGCACGACTTATGGAGGACTGGTTTGAACAGAATACTGCTGAAAGATCCTACTCTGAAGAGTTTATTTCTGATGAGATACCTAGAAGAGTTTCAAGCATTATAGAGAATCAGGACAGCTGTAAGTTTACAACACCTTTATAACAACTGTACATTGTCTCTCTAAAGATAAAACACGGCCAGATGTCCAGTTTGTTTGGTCTGACGCAGATCAAGAGTTGCTGGAGCTTGCGTCTTACTTTCAGTCGCAACCTGGTAAGCCTGTAACTAGGATTTCAAGTTCTGCAAGGCGGGTGAGGAGTGCTCTGAGGAAGGCGGACATGCCTGGCTTTGTTTCTGCTTTCTGTCAAACAAACTGTGGTGATGTTAGCCCAAATGTGCTTGGAGCCTTTTGCCTTGACACTGGTCTTCCTTGTGATTTCAATCACAGTACATGTGGTGGGAGAAATGAGCTGTGCTATGGGCGTGGACCAGGGTATCACCTGTCTTTGTTTCTTTCTGTTGTCTTACAAGATTAGGTAGCACAAATTTATCGAGGTAAACTCTCTTGACCTGTTTTGCTCTTATCATTGCAGCTATCCTGATGAATTTGAGAGTACACGTGTAATTGGTGAGAGACAATTCAAGATGGCTTTGGATCTTTTTAACAAAGCATCTGAACAGCTACAAGGGAAGGTTGATTACCGTCATGTTTATGTTGACTTCTCACAGCTCAATGTGACACTTCTTAAAAAAGATGGAAACTCAGAAGTTGTAAAAACGTGTCCTGCGGCAATGGGCTTCGCTTTTGCTGCTGGAACCACAGATGGACCAGGAGCATTTGATTTTACTCAAGGAGATGATAAGGTATCATCCAATCAGTAATTATTGCTTCCATGCATTTGATTTCTCAAGTCTACCATTTGCATAAATCAGGGGAACCCTTTCTGGAGGATAGTGGGAAGCGTTCTTAAGAAACCAGACAAGAAACAAATCAATTGTCACTACCCAAAGCCTATCTTACTTGACACTGGAGAAATGACAAAGCCATATGAATGGGCTGTAAGTAGTTTAGAAATGTGTACTTCCATGAGTCTTGTTTACATTTTAAAGACCCTACTCTAACTTGTCATGGATTCCAGCCGTCAATTCTTTCATTGCAAATTCTACGTATTGGACAACTTTTCATTCTCAGCGTTCCTGGAGGTAGAAAATCTGCAGATTATTGCACGTCATAATCATGACTAATGATATCATGTTTGATATTCCTTTCTATCTTTCTTGTCAGAATTTACAACTATGGCTGGAAGGCGTCTCCGCGATGCAGTGAAGACACAACTTAAAAGCAGTGGTAATAAAGAATTGAGTGGTGAGATTCATGTCGTGATAGCTGGGTTGGCTAATGGCTACTCACAGTATGTGACTACATTTGAAGAGTACCAAGTGCAAAGATACGAGGTAAAAGCTTATCATACTGACTCTTTAGAACAAACAGCTCCTTCCTCTTAATCTGTATGTGTTGCAATGGTTGCATTTGTTAGGGTGCATCTACGTTATATGGCCCACACACCCTCAGTGGCTACATTCAAGAGTTCAAGAAACTCTCCAAATCTCTCTTCCATGATATTCCTGTTCAACCGGGGCCTCAACCACCGGATCTCCTAGACAAGCAACTGAGCTTCCTCACACCAGTCATGATGGACTCAACTCCTGACGGGGACAGTTTTGGGGATGTAATCTCGGATGTTCCCAAAAACTTGTCTTTGAAGAGGGGAAACGACCAGGTGACTGTTGTATTTCGATCAGCTTGCCCTAGAAACGATCTACTGACAGAAGGTATCATCAGCCAACTCATATATAATAAATTGAGTATTATTTATGGGAAATTTGTTCTGAAACAAGTTACAAATGACATAGAGACTGAAGAATGAAAACTGCATTTGTGCTTACCTGCTGAGTTTTAATGTTCTTATTATGGCTGTGATGAAAGATAATAACCTTAATCATGGGCATAATTGCGGTTTGTACAAAACTGTGAAGCTTTTAAAGAAAAAATATGGAATCCCTAAAAAATACTGCAATTCAAACTTTTCAAGCTGACTTGAAATGTCTATTGAATTCATGAATTTCTGAAATTGCTTATGCTTATGTCTGTTTCTTAGTCATAGATAATTTCAAAATGAGTGACTTGATCATATTTCGATGCTGACAAGAGATACTATACTTTGTTCACGGCAGGTACGTTTACTCTGGTTGAGAGACTAGAGCAGAAGGACAAGACTTGGACCCCAGTTTATGACGATGATGACCTATGTCTAAGGTTCAAGTGGTCGCGGCCTAAGAAGCTGAGCTCCCGGAGTGAAGCCACTGTGGAATGGAGAATTCCTGATTCTGCATCACCAGGGGTTTACAGAATCACTCATTTTGGTGCCGCAAAGAGGCTATTTGGATCAGTCCACCATTTTACAGGATCTTCTAGTGCTTTCGTTGTAACATAAACAAGTAGAAACCAATGTAGATATAGTAAACTTGTAATATTAGGTCTACCTGATGCACTTTATATGTACTACATAAATGTAGCTAGAGAGTGTACAATGGTGTCTTAACACTTAAGTTGAGAAGTCTAATGGAATCCAATTTACTTTTTCATATGTTCACTTACAATTTAAGTTTAGACTATGGAGGTATATAGCTAAAAATAGTTGAGTTAGTGTGTAAATTATCTTGCAAAGTGGAGCTAGTTTGTTGATGAATCGCTGTAGTTTCAACGACGACTAATTTTGGCAAACTACATTGTCATAAAACATAATAAGTCGTGAAAACAACTGACTCTAAGAGGAGCATAAAATAGCATCACACAATAAACATCAAGAAGGAATCTTTGACATCTTAGGATGAGGAGAAGATGTGGATACAAAGGGGTCCTAGGGCTTAGTGTCTTCTTCTTCTTCAATCTTTGGAGCCAAGTAGTAACGAATGTAACCCATCTCAGCAACCTTATACTCCACAACCACAGGCAACTCTGATGATAAGCTGATTGTCACTGCGTCTGACAATGGAGTTGCCTTTGTGAAGGAGTTCATGTACCTCAGGGCGAATGATAGCGACACTGGCTCGTTCATCTCTATCACAACTGCATCTTCTGGCTGCAATACACAAATTAATAACCTCAATTCAACAAGTTACTTCAATGAAGCAGCCGTAGATGATTTGTCAAACTTTTCATAGTTCTATGCAAAGAACTAGCATAAACATAACAATACCTTGTCTACAGCGGTGTTCTGCCTGAGCACAATGTTAGCTGTCCCAATGTCACCAGCAGTAGAAAACTTAACTCCTTCTTTAGTCACAGAGATGACAACTGCAACAATAACATCACATTAGTCTCTGTATACATGCAAAGACCAAACACAGGTTGACAAAAGAATCAATGCAATACACAGTAGAATGTACCTGTATCACCAATGGTACTGAGATCTTTGCAAATCCTGGAAAACTCATTCGACGGCATCCTGACAATTGAGTGGTACTCAGCATCAGGTATTCCAAGATGTTCACTGTCTATATCCATCAGCTTCATCTCAAAATCTGCAATCTTGTCCTGCGCTGTAAACCATCCCCCACAGGTATCAAAATATGCATACAGAGCAATTACAAGTTAAAGATCTTGCTTCACTGGTAATCTCAACATCTAACCAAAGTTTGAAATTAGGAACTATAGTGCCATAAGAGAACTGAATCATTTTATAAATCATATCCTTCCACCATATTCCCAGGCTTAACCCAAAAATGATGAAAAAATGCTTTAATCAGCACAGCGAACTGGAAAACCTTAACAAATTTCGTAATTAACAAAGTAAGATCGGGGAACTTACTGGGACTCTCGAACATGAATGTGACGGTGTCACCGCCCTCATCAGCTTTGATGGTGATGATGTCATCATTTCCGGCACACCTGAGCATCTTCGACATATTTCCAAGGTTCATCCCCATGGAGAGGTTCCTGTCACACCTGTAATGCTCGAAGCCTTCGGATCTTAACAAGAGAGACACCAGCGCCACGTGACTGGAATCCATAGCTTGAAGCGAGAACCCAGTACTGGAGCAGTCGAAATTCGCATCGTTCACCAAATCTTTGATAGACTCTAGAACTTTCTTCAACAGTGAGCCCTGGACAAGACGTAGCTCCAACATCTCGGGAAAAAACAGATCTCGGAATCCGAATCGCTTTGTCTAGGTTAGGGTTATCGAGGTTTTGCGGGTTTTGGAAAAGAAGTCTGAAGCTCGGAGTCCAATTTATCAGTTTTTTTCTTTTCTGGCGGGATTTTGCCATTCAATGATATTTACTTTCCCGCCAATGCGCTAGTGCCTCAATTGGCCAGTTGTCACGAATTATTCAAAACTAAACATTTTGTAATCTTTCAAATATTTGAAAATCCAATTTAAAATTCTTATTGAAACTAGGAATCTAGGATTATGCCGAAACGTTTTGAAACTTTAAGTTTTTGCTATTATTAAAGAAAGTAAAATTATCAAGTCTGATTCAATATTCTACCAAGAAAAAAATTAAAAGAATATGAATTGCCGCCATATCTAATATTGTCTACGAGGGGGGTTGTATTGGAATTATGATTTGGTGGGATTTTGATATTTTATTAAAATCAACTGTTATTCAACTAGTGATTCATTAATATCTTCCCAAATCTTATGTTATTGAATTAAGAATTTGTGTAAAATTAATTTTCTCATTTAAAATTTCATGTTATTCAATCAATCATTTGTAAAACTTATATCAAATATAATGTTATTCAAAACACAATTGTTTTTCTTGAAAATTTTACTAGAATGAGATTTGATGAAGCTTTTGATACCTTTCTACTTGAAAAATAAGGATGAAAAAAACTCACCTCCAAAGGTGGTATTTGGTGAAACTTAAAAAGAAAAAAAATGAAAAGAGTTATTCATCGCCTCCCTAGCCAATGCTATTTCAATGCTCCAAAGTTTTCTCGAGCTGATGTTTCTGGTGCAGAGTATCCCATGAATATCCCAATGGTGCTGATGTCTATCAGAAACCCTAATTCCACCTTGTTCTACAGAGCTCATTCTCGTTCGCCGGTGAAGCTGTGCACTTCTCCTGTTATCTGCGTTTCAGTGCTCCAAAAAATTTTGCTCGAGCTGATGGTTCTTTTACAGGGCTATGTTTCAGCTTTAGCTCACCTTGTTGTCAAGAGGTCTTGCTTAATCTATCCGTAATTGCTTTCGCTGCATCCCACGAGAACTCGGTGAGTACAGTTTGTTCTCAAAATTTCTAATTTCTCTGTAATTAGATGTCTCATCTAATATCAGAGAAGAGTTGGGTACGAAAGCAAAAAAAGGTTAGCATAAAGGGTAGAGAATATATTTTGAAAGCAGTAGAGGAATCACCTTTGGATGTGAAAGAGATGTTGAAGCATTCACCTCCACTGAGAACAGAGAAGGTACAATGGTGGATCTCTCTGCATTGGCTAATGATGATTTAGAGGATCCATATGGTTGAGTTGGAGACAAAGGAAGAGATATTAGGTTTCTTGGAACAACTTAATGGTGAATGGGTAAATATAGGGAAGAAGAAGAAAGTTGTGAATGCTTGTGATTATGGAGGATTCTTGCCTAGAGGATGGAAACTTATGCTCTGCATCAAGAAGAAAGGTATCAATATGTGGCTGGCTTGTCGTAGATACATAAGATATATAATAATGTTTGTCTTCACTGGTTATGTTTATCATGTGTTTATTTCTAGTTGGATAATTATATAAACTTGGAATTGGTTTGGAATCTTGTAGGTTACAGCAAAGAATAGAGTAAATAGCAATCAATTTTTAGTATTGGAGAAATACTTTCATGGATTCAGAAATCTAATTTGGTATAGAATGGTGTTATAGTTTCTGCTGCTAGACTTCTGACTGTCCCTTTTGTTTTGTTTCTATCTTCTTGAACATAAAAAAATATGTTTACAATACTTAGGGGCTGTTATCGGAATTGCTTATCGTGAGTCTGTGTATTCTAGTTGCTGTTATCACTTTTAGATCATGTTTTTGATTTTTTCTCTTTCTTTTGATAATATAGCCCTAGTGGACAGCAGTTTGAAACCTCCAAGGAAGTCTCCACGTATCTGCAATCACGTCTTGAATCTCGAAACAAGACCCGGCTCAATTCCTTGCAATCTGATAATAAGGCTCTTGGACAACAACCAGTGATGGCTAACGAATCTTTACTTGCTAACTCTGATTCCATGGACCAAAACTGGATTCGTGAATATGTCCATAGCCGAGCGAAATGGATGGATTCAACGAAGCCTCCGTAGACCAAAACCATGAAGTGGAATGACATTTTATTGCTTTTTAGTTTGATCATTTTGAGAATTGTTTTGGATATTTTGTTGCTTTTTGGTTTAGTAGAGTTGTTTTTTTTATTATTTGGGACTAGCGTTAATTGTTTCTTCTCCTTTTAAAATTATGAATTCTTGTTTTTTTATTTTTCTTGAAGAAAGGGACACATTATGTGTTTGTCTACTAAAATCTGATGAGTAATTTGGCTTATGAATAATGGCTTGATTATTAGAAGCCAGCATGTACGTGTTTGTATTGTTGTCAGGTGGCAGTTTATTTTCTGAGTAATTTTTGTGATAATAGCAAACTATTTTGCAAGTTATGGAAGATGTCTGAGCATTTTTAATTCACGTATAAGTTATTAAAATCTGTTTATAATTTATTGTTTTGAAGAGAAGTATAAAATTTACGTATAACCAAAGTAACACCACAAATGTCGATGGCTTCATAGTTGATCCTTCGATGGTGAAGTTAGCGAGTTAGATTTTTAAGGTACACCCAGAAACTGAAGTGGATGTTAAATTGCAAAACCAAGAACTCAGGACACATACATGAACCTTCTCTTGGGCATCGTGACGAGCAGACGAATTCGAAGCGACGAAGTCGTTGTTATCTTTGTTTAATAAGTTTTATTTTTTTCAAATCTCACCAGATTTTAATAACAAATCTCAGCAAATAATTTTTTTTTAATTTAAAATCTCACCAAAATCCTCAAATTTCACTCAAATCTCTTCAAATCAAAATCCCACCAAATTCTCCCAAATCATCATTGCAATACACCCCCCTATGTGTCCGATTCGAATTTTCTGATAGATATGTGACTTATGTATGGGGTAAAATATGTAAATTTCTTCCGTGATCAAAATTTGTAAATTACCTTACAAAATCATCATTTGTTTTTAAATTAGTCAACAGTATCCGATTTTAAATTTGAACTTTACTAGTAAAATTTTGGGTAGTGATTTTAGATATCAAAATTCGAAACTACCCAAACCGCATCCTATAGTTGGATGGATGTTTTTGACAATTACAAAAGTTAGAGGTTGTATTTGCATTATAATAAGAAAAAGTGAATTTCGCATATTTATTGAAAGTTTGGAGGTTATTTTGCAATATTTCAAAGATAAACCAACACATCCAAACCGACTTTGCCCTAGTTAACTGAACTCCCGTCATCTTCATATTCGAGATCGATGTCGAATAATCGCTAAAGAGGAAGAGAATCAGAGGAGAATAGAATGGCTCACAGAATTCTGAGAGATCATGAAGCCGATGGATGGGAACGCTCCGATTTCCCAATCATCTGTGAGTCTTGCCTCGGTGACAATCCGTACGTTCGAATGGTAATTCCTCGATTCCATCTCTCAAAACAATCTTGGATTCTCATGTTACTAGTTTTGTTTCAATTGCTCTTAAATCTTTTTTTCGGATCTCATCTCATATTCAGTCTATTATGTTTTCAGTAAATAGAATTGGTTAACTTAGTAATTTAGATTTAGGGTTTATGTAGTTATCGAATTCGTCTGAACTTTTTATTTTCTTAAATCCAAGTTCGTCTAGTTATAGTTCGAATTGATTTTATTTTTTTCATCCGGATGTTACGTTTAGGTATTAGAAGGCTTGTTTTTGTTAGATCTGGGATGCAATTTCTGATTCAAGTATTGTTTGTTGATATGTGTAGACCAAAGCGGATTATGATAAAGAATGCAAGATATGTACACGGCCTTTCACGGTTTTTAGGTGGCGACCTGGCCGGAATGCTAGATACAAGAAAACCGAAATTTGTCAGACTTGCTGCAAGCTGAAAAATGTATGCCAAGTTTGTCTTCTGGATCTTGAGTATGGTCTTCCAGTTCAGGTCAGGGACACGGCACTCAACATTAGTACTCATGACTCTATCCCCAAAAGTGATGTTAACAGAGAGTACTTTGCTGAGGAGCATGACCGAAAGGTATGACATTGGTTGATTTGAGTTTTGATTAGTTTTATTATAAACATTGTGAAAGATTGATGACTAAGTCTAGTTTTTTCATGGTGGCTTATCGAAATTATTTTGATTCTTTTGTTATGTAGACTAGAGCTGGACTGGATTATGAATCTTCATTTGGGAAGATGCGACCTAATGATACTATTCTGAAGCTTCAAAGAACAACTCCATACTACAAAAGAAACCAAGCACATGTTTGTAGTTTCTACATCAGGGGTGAGTGTACAAGAGGTGCTGAATGTCCATACCGGCATGAGATGCCCGAAACAGGAGAGCTATCCCAGCAAAACATTAAAGACCGTTATTATGGGTAAGCTATTTTCTTCTGTATGCATGATACTTAGTTACCTTTTCAAATGCTTGTTTCAATATGTTTCTGCCATTGTATTATTTTCTCTTTGATCAGTTCATATACTCTATATTTGGAAGCCACTGACATATGAATCATGATCTTCAATTCTAGGGCTGAACTATGCTATGTTGGCTCTCATGTAGTCTTGTTATATAGGGTATTTTTCAAACAGTCGGATTGAACTGCTTCTCATCTTCTTTTACACATTTGCAGTGTTAATGATCCAGTTGCTATGAAGTTACTCGGAAAAGCTGGTGAGATGGGCACTTTGGAATCACCGGAAGATGAAAGCATCAAAACTCTCTACATCGGTGGACTTAACTCAAGAATCCTCGAGCAGGACATACGAGACCAATTCTATGCTTATGGAGAAATTGAATCTATCAGAATCTTGGCCGAGAAAGCCTGTGCGTTTGTCACATACACAACCCGAGAAGGAGCAGAGAAGGCTGCACAAGAGCTCTCCAACAGGCTAGTCGTCAATGGTCAGAGGCTAAAACTCACCTGGGGAAGACCTCAGGCTCCCAGACCTGATCAAGATGGTTCGAACCAACAGGGCAGTGTGGCTCATAGTGGTTTACTTCCTCGTGCCGTTATATCCCAGCAGCACAACCAACCCCCACCAATGCAGTACTATATGCACCCACCACCACCCAACCAAGACAAACCTTATTACCCATCAATGGACCCACAGAGAATGGGTGCAGTCATTTCAACGCAAGAGGCTGGTGGCTCAAGCACCAGTGAGAACACTGGAGCTTCTTCTTCTTCTTACATGATGCCTCCACACCAGGGATATGCGCCACCACCATATGGATATATGCCATCGCCGTATCAGCAGCAGTATCCTCCTAACCATCATCATCCCGGTCCTATGCACCACTATGCCCCGCCTCCAGCGGCTTACCAGTACCCCCAGCAACCTGGTCCTGGATCAAGACCTGCACCGCCTCCAAGCGTGGTCTCTGCTCCATCACCTGACTCTGCACCTACTGGGTCTGGAGCATCTTCAGGATCCTCTCAAGAGCCTCCTGCTCAATAGAAAACAATTATTGCTTAAAATGTGCTGCAAGGTTTCCTCTTGACATGGTCGAAGGTTTTTTATACTCTGTATGAATCATTTTCCGCTGCTTCCTTAGTTTCAACTTTGAAATCATGTTTCCCAAATCGATTCTTAATGTCTAGTGAAACGTATCAGTTATGACGGCTTATTGATTATCTGTGCAGTTATGGGAAAATCTGATTACGAATATTGTAAGTTAATAAATAAAGCAGGAATAAATGTATGAATAATTAATACTTGGGGGATCAGACAGCAATCTCCGGTTCATCAAATGATTGGTGGACAAATATTTGGGCCTTTTGTGAGAAGGAAAATCGTGTAGCCGGATACGAAAATGAAATATGTAATCGAGTTCAACAAATTCCATCGCGTCCGACTCTCCCGAAGCTTCTTTCTAATTCCTTCCTAATTTATATACACATCTTTCCCTACTCGTATACGGAAACGTGAAATACAATTCGCTCCTGTGAGGTGCAAAGAGTTCTAGAACATCCTTTTCCCATTTGTGATCATCGGAATTCAGATGTGAGTGTTCTGTCCGATCGATGTTATTGTCATTCGTCTTATCTACAGATTTAGAGCCGTTTTACAGAGTTGTTTTAATATTCTGGAACAATCGTTTATTAGGTGTGTTAGATCTGATTGTTGCCATAAATTTCGATGTGTTTTAGCCTAAGTCTAGATCTTTACGGAGAATAATTAGATAGATGTGAGCATTTTTCATGTGATTGAGTATATGATTAAGCTCTGATTCTTGTTTCTGTGCAAGTTAGTTTTGCCGTTGAAGATTTCGTAAATTTTGAAAAAAAATTATTGGTGTTTAGAACTCAGGGATAAGATAACTATGCCTTAATTATATTAGAATAGCTTAAATTTTGGATTATCCTTGTTCACTTGTTGTTTTTCTCTGGTATTGTTTTTCTTTTCTTTTTTCGACATTCTCTGGTATCGTTTATTGACGGAGGAGATAAATAATTGTTCTTTTTTCTTTCAGATGTCTTACTCAAAAAGATCAAGATACTCTCCTTCACTGTCCCCTTATGACAAACGTCGTGGAAGGTCTGTCTCAAGGTCCCTCTCTAGAAGCCGTTCAAGGTATTTTTCCTTCCCTTAGCTCTTAATCATCATGAGTTACGGTCTGCTATCTTTGAATGCGCTTATATTTGACTGGTTCCAACTCCTTTATGTTACATTAGGAGCGTCTCGAGTGATGCAGAGAATCTTGGTAACAGTTTATACGTAACTGGATTGTCTCACCGAGTAACGAAGAGAGATCTGGAGGATCATTTCTCTAAAGAAGGAAAGGTTAGATATTTTACTATCTTGTAGCCCACTAGTGCATAAAATTTTAAAGAGTAAGAGAGGTATTTTAGTTCATGTTTTAACCTTATGTGAGCTTTGATATTTCTAGGTAACTGATGTTAACCTTGTCCTTGATCCATGGACTAGAGAATCTCGCGGATTTGGTTTTATCTCAATGGAAACTGTTGGTGATGCTAACCGCTGTATCAGATATCTAGATCACTCTGTTCTGCAGGGTCGCGTCATTACAGTTGAGAAGGTAAAAATAAAATAAAAAAACTGATTACTAGTGACTCTTCCAATAGAAAATGCGATCTGACCAAAGCTGATATTTGCAAGTAATGGCAAATATGATATTGATTTATGTTTTCTTTTAATTTAAATTTGTTTGCTTGTTTCCACTTTTGAGTTACTGTGGCAGCAGGTCTGCTGTTTGTAGCAGCAACGCTTCACCAAATAGCAAACGTTGCAACAGTTCAAACAAATCAAACACACCAAGTTTCAGGCTTTTAGGGTTGTATGCCCTTACATTTCCCTCTTTGTTGAACAACTTAATATACCTTCTTCCTTTAATAGCTTCAGTGTCAAAAATGGAAATGTTGTTTTTGTCGTCTCCATTTATACTAATATTCTCTTATTTCATTGATGGATTTCTTATAGTTGTATGATTTCTCTGTTTTATATTCAGGCAAGACGTCGTAGAGGACGTACTCCAACACCCGGAAAGTACTTGGGGCTGAGGATCGCTCGAGGTATGATGTCAGTTGTTGCATTGTTTTTATTACAATTCCTTAGCGGTGGGTGTTTCCTTACATGATTTTCTTTGTTTGTTAGCAGGACGCCATAGGTCTCCTAGCTACTCTCCCCGCAGGTCTATCAGCTGCTCTCGTAGTCGCAGTCGAAGCTACTCATCTGATTGGAGCAGATCTTATTCTCCAAGCTATCGGAGGAGAAGAAGATCATCTTACTCACCCTACTATAGGCGAGGCAGATCTTACTCTCGTTCCAAATCGCCATCACCTGATGATCGCTACTTCAGGAGACGTGACAGATCATACTCACCTTACTACAGGCGGTGGGACAGGTCCAGGTCTAGGTCCTACTCGCCTTACGAGAGAGCACGGGACAGATCATACTCACCTTACTACAGGCGACGGTACAGGTCCAGGTCTAGATCCAGGTCACACTCGCCTTACTACAGGGGAAGAGACCAGTACAATTCGCCTTGCTACCTAGAGAGAGACAGGTCCTACTCACCTGAAAGTCGTTACTACAGAAGGTATGGCAGGTCTGATAGTTGAACATGTTAGCTGAAACTGCTGAGTATTGTAGAAACTGACGATACAAATGAAACCAGGTACAGGTCAGTATCGAGAAGCGTAAGCCCTGGGAGGAGAAGCACATCACGGAGCATATCCCCAAAGAAGGGAAGGAAAGAAAGTAGAGGCAAATCTCACAGGCGCGACAGTCAATATTCAATGAGCCATTCGAGGAGCGCTAGATCAAGCACCTCCGGATCTGTCAGCCCATGATAGTCTGTACAATTCTGCTTGCTTTTTTATGTTGACATCAATCACTCGCGTGTATTGTAGTTAATAATGTCCTTTGTGTTTCGAGAGCTAATGACAGAATGTTATGTTGGTTTGGTGTTGATGTTGGAATACCTTTTATCTATGTTATGAGTACTATGGCAAATGTTACTTGGACAAACCGTGTCTGTTACAATCTTCGTTGTTACAAAATAATATAGTTAACTGTTTCTCTTCCAACTAAAGTTATATCCCTTTTATATTGTTCTAAATCCAAGTAGTCTTTTTAGACTTTTTTGTAATGTAGTTTAGAAATATCATACTTTATGTTCTGTTTTTCATAATTAACACCAAAATCTTAATTTCGAAAATACTAGTACAAGATTTAGGTTTATGATAGGTTTATTAAAAATATAGGAAATAATTTTAAAATATTATAATAATTTTTTTAATAAAAATCAATAGTTATCGAGAAGAGGTATATATTGTTTATGTATGTAGTGTAGAGAACAATTTATTAATTAATGATAACTTTTTTTATATAGCATGAATTATTAATGCAAATTTTGTTAGTGATGATTTGTCGCCACTTTATTAGGGATCTTAATCCCTGAAGTTCGAATATATTGTTGTTTGATTAGGTCTCATCAGAGATATTCAAAAATATTAAAACCAAAGTAGACCAGTTCAATCCCCAAAAGATAATTGTGAAAATTCATTAAAAATCCAGAAGTTAAAATAAATAAATAAAACTTATGTTTAAAGTTTGAAACAGTAATAAGTAACCCTTTTCTTTAAGGTTTTATTGATTAGTTACTTTTCCAGTGAACATCTCCAACAGAATTTAAACAAAACAAACTAAAAAATTTCAAAATTGGCAGTGACCAAATTCAGAAAAAAAAACAAAACCCTAGCTAGAAAGTTTGGTAAATGTTCAAATAATTAAATAACTATCTGGAGCAACAAAAAAAAAAAAGAATAAAATCAAATCTAGTCTTTAAAATATCTCTTCCAATGCCAGTGCTTCTTCCAACGCCTATCAGCCATTTCCTCAATAGGAACACCTTTGGTCTCGGGGAGACAAAAGAGGACAAATAGTCCCATGATAATGTTCATTGTTCCGAAGAAGAAGAACAAGTAGGATCTGAATCTGCAAAGAGCCGACAAGAAGAACTGTCCGATGACGAAAGTGCAGACCATGTTCATCGCCACTGCACAGAAGTAACCTGCATTTCTCACCTCAAGAGAATAGATCTCAGACGGAACAAGCCATCCCAATGGACCCCATGACCAGGCGAACCCAGACACATAAACGCAGATGAGGATGAGTACAATCAACGGCACGGAATGGCCTGTAATAGGACCGACCAGCTTCAAATGGGCTGAGAGAATGCCTCCAATAGTCATCTGCGTAACAAGCAAACAAGTTAACTTGTTATCCAAGTAAAAAAATATATATATCCTGTGACGCAAGCAAAACTCTAATTCTTTTTTTGTTTACCTGTGTAACGACCATCTGAAAGGCTCCTTCTATCAAAAGACATTTCCTTCCGCCAATATCAACCATAAAAATCGAGATAATTGTAGCAAGTGCGTTCACACCGTTGGTGACAACAGTAGAGATCAGAGAAGCGTTGTTACCGCTGCCCATCGTCTGGAACAAGACTGGAGCGTAGAACATAACAACGTTAATTCCGGTGAACTGTTGAAAGAATTGAAGTAACGTTCCACAGATCAATGGCGGTCTGTTCTCGCGCTTGGAGAAGAGTTCTTTGAAAGGGCTTCTCACTTTGTTGGCAACCTGTGTGGCGTGTTTGATCTCATTGAACTCAAGTTCAATGTCTTCAACGCCTCTGATCTTCCTCAGGACTTGCTTCCCTTTATCCTCTTTACCGCGCTCGATGAGACTAGCTGGAGTCTCGTGGATGAAGAAGGATCCTATCAAGAGGATTAAGGCAGGGACAGCTGCACCGCCGAGAGAATATCTCCAGCCGTTTTTTAACGTGGACGTTAAGTAGTTCACATAACTTGCCGCTAGGATTCCAATGGTGATCAGAAACTGGAACATGACGCTTAGTCCTCCTCTGGCTTTCGCCGGTGCAATCTCTGAGATGAACAGTGGGACGGTCTGCAAATACATTGGTTTCAGTGTTAAGAAACAAAAACATATGAAAACTAGAGGAAACCAAGATGAAAACAGAGGAAACCTAGATGGAAACAGAGAAAATGACTGAGAGAGAAAGTTTGAGCATTTTATATGATACCTGATTACCAAAACCGATGCCACAGCCGAGAAGAATACGACCACCGATCAACATGCCGAGGTCTCGAGCAAATAGATTGAGGATCGCACCGAGGAGGAAGAAAATGGAAGCGAGCATGATTGTGGGTTTTCTTCCGTAAGCCTTGGAAACATAGGAAGCAACAAAACTTGCGAAGATTCCAGCCAAGTAAAGAGAAGAAGTGAACAACTGCAAGAGCTGGTCATCGAATTTGCAGTAGTTGTTTTCGAGTGTTCTGTGTTTCTTCTCGTACACGTGTGGAAAAAAATCTATCAAGAAAGTGTCCATACTTGTTACACCTCCTGCAAATTTTGATTAGCATTAGTTAATTGATCACTAAAAACCAGAAACAATTAGAGTCTTAACAAAAACAAGAGAAGAAAAACCTGAGATTCCGATGTCATAACCAAACATGAGACCACCAACAGCAGCAATGATACAACTGAGGATAACTTGAAAAGTAATCTTTGCAGGGAAGGAAACACCTTCTTCGATATTCATCACACCCACAGCCATTTTTAATATGCTAATAATGTGTATAAATGTTTAATCTGTGGTGATACATTTCTTTTATAGATGAATGCAAGGGTTTTGGATAAATTTTGCAACAGATTCCTTATCTCGGAGAAGATTGACTCCGTCCTTTTTTTAAATCTGAAAATTGTGTAGATAATATTAGATTTTCTTTCAAAATTGTGTGTTTGATACCAAGATAATTATATATTTTTTCTTTTTTAAAGCAATATTGAATTGTTGACAAATTTTCTTTTAATATTTTGTTAAATCGTTTAGATCGATAACGAGATAAAGAAATAAATTGTGTTTTTTTAAGTAGAAGATAATAATGACGTTTTATCCACCGTATTAAAATTTCTTTATGACATATAACACAAGCAAGTTTGGGTATAATATTTTACTATAATGTCAAAAAAAAATTACTGTAAGAAATGAGTGTGAAAATAACCTAGTTTATATTATTAATTATAATGAGACCGAAGGATTACTAAATTAAATTACAGCAAAGTACAAAAGATTTATTCAAAGAAGATAAGTGAATCGACTAACTG
Organism: Cardamine occulta; assembly: GCA_028015245.1. Taxonomy (NCBI): domain Eukaryota; kingdom Viridiplantae; phylum Streptophyta; class Magnoliopsida; order Brassicales; family Brassicaceae; genus Cardamine; species Cardamine occulta. Next base: position 21,368,823 of record CM051365.1, read on the forward strand.
TTTTCACAAAACTTAAAAAAAAAAACAGATTTGTAAGAGAAACAATTGAAAAGGATAATCTATGAAAAGGATAATTCATGAAAAATAATTATCCACATGTTAACACAAATTAATCTATGAAAAATAACAAACAATCGACCGGATAAAGTTGAGTAAAAAAAGAGAGCAGATAAATCAAACCATATTAATATATATATATATATATGGATTAGTTAATTGTAATAAAATATTAGATAAGTATATATATATATATATATTAAATCTTTCTTTCTTTCTTTATTTTACCTTATCGACAAAGTCATTCAAACCACAAATGCGAGAAAAAAAAATTGGTTGTAAAATCATAGTTTATCCAAAATCGGTAAATAATTGCCGAATGTCGTTTTTTATAATGATAAATATCAAAAGTAACCTCTATAAATTACATGTTCGAAAAACACTTGGAAATGGACTATATTGCATGTTTAACTCTCGGATCTAAAAAGAGGCATTTTAATTATCTCAAACAAACACATAATATTTATATACTGACAATCCAAATTCTTGTTTTGTTATTAAACTTGAAGTCATGGTTAAAATTATTTTTCTTTTCATTACATTTCAAAACGTAAAATTTTCTACATCTCTACAATATCATTTTTGGATCTATATAGACTATAAACCCATGTGTTGTTAGTAAAGAATTATGTCTTGACTTTGCAGATAATCTTCTCATCTTAGAAAAAAAGTCTTTAAATTAGTTGTACAATAGTTGTTAAGAATTAGTACTTTAAAATTATCTAAAGCCCACATATCTTAACTATTATCAAACATTGTTAACAAATTGATGATTACTAACCAAGTGGTTTTGGTCTAGTAGTTCTCACTTGAGGAGAAATTGCTTTGTTGGTCCAGGCCACAGATCGATTCCCTTCGAGCGCGAAACTCTCTGTCATTTTCCACTTGGCCACCAGAACATTCACATGGCTCTCTGGACCTCGAGATTAGTCGGAGCTCACGGTCCATTGACCCGAGAATCAGCTAGGGAGTCAAAGTCCCGGTGACCTGATTCGGAGCTCATAGTGTCTGTTGACCCGGATCATCCGAGTTATTAAAAAAAAAAATTTGATGATCACTTAACTGCACTAAATCAAATTCCAAGCATTAATCAACTATAGGATACAATTTGAAATTTGGCTTGGAAATCTATAATTTCTATACTGCGGAAGCCTGAGTTGGTTGAGTGTTAAACAAAGGGACAATGGCTTCTGAAGAAGAATCTTCCTCTGTAGCTTCCTCACTTTCCTCAGATTGTCCCTGTTTTGAGAGAACAACACACTTCATCTTTTTGTAAATGTACAATTCAGTTCAAATGCACAGAAAAGCCAATGAAATTAACCTCTGTTTCTCTACTGTTCCCATCACCACCTAATTGATTCTGAGGAGATTCCGGACCTGGAATTACAGCTTGCTGTTGAGTATTTGATATATGTTCCAAACTCTCAGAAGTCAGAGTATAAGTCTGGTCTAAAGGTAACAACATGTCTGGTAACACAGATCTTGGGGAAGTAGCAGATTCGTCTGATGTTACATGATTCACATTTGTAACTTCAGGTTCCACAAGTTCTTGCATCTCTTCAGTTGATTGGTCTCCATCATTTCCCTCAAAGTGCTCTTCGGATTCTTGATTGGTTATCCTCTCAGAGGGTTCAGGTTCATCACTTATCTTCATCTCATCAGCTGAGTTTTGGAGCAGTTCTTGTAATTCCTGTCAAATCGTAGCAAGGAACATATGCAAAATATAACATTTTGAGAAACACATTGAAAACATACAATTGTACTGACAAGAACAAGAACTATATAACCTCCTCTCTTTTCAAAATAACTTCATCGGTGTGAGGAACCGAGGCCTCTTCCAATATATGTGATCCTCTGTCTGAATTTTCCAGTAGGAAGTCTCTGGAGTTTGATCTTTCTTCTTCCTCAGATCTTCCATTGACATCTGTACCATCAGATAGACCCTCAAATGGCTTGGCTACATCAGTTTCTGGAAAAAGTATAGAACTCGTCTCACTGAAATCTTGAGCAACTTTCTCCACTGATACCATTTGAGGTTCTGCAGTTCTATGTACAATGCTCTTCTGTTTCGCCTCACTTTCCTCACCACTAAAGCAAGTCTCCTTCGAGGTGTCTGATTCGTCAACAAAGAGTGATTTCTCGTCATCAGAAGAATTATTCCCATCAACTGTAGTGGGAGGTGATCCAATTTCGGAAAACTCAACTTGAAGATCAGATTCCACAGATTGCGTCAACTTATGACCTTTTCTTGATCTGTAACCAAAATTATCCATATATCTTTGCCTATCGGCTACTAAAGAACTTGAGAGCGAACCAGTGTTTCTAGGTACGAAACCCACTAGGGAGTTTCCGACACCACGATGATCACCATTTCGTTTCCTGAAAGTTCCAGAAGAATCTGCTTGATTTGAGACATTAGAATCCATTTCCCTTTCTCCAGGAGAAAGCAATGAGTTTGAATCGCTCCCAAGGATCTCTGCCCTGTGTTCTGACTCCATATCTTTTGCTTCTGCTATTGTTACATCTTTTCCCTTTGTTGGAGGAAGTTTCTCCCCAACCAATCCATCATTGCTACCTACATGACCAAGGATCAGAATTGTAGAACTTATAATCATGTTTTTAATCGATAAAGGTAATAACTACAATCGTACAAACCCACACAAAGCTTCATGACACTGACACAAAGCTTTAAATTATACATTTGAGACTTCTCCTTCCCAAGTAAGATTTTTAAACAATTTGAGCAGAACCTAAGCAAGTTTGATAGATATTTACAAGTTTGACCGTCTCTAAGCAAAGATTTTCAAGTTTTTCACATGTTTTTGTATATCAATAAGGTATCTACTTTTAAGCTACTACCTTTTTTCTGAATGATGGGAGCATGTACCTTGTTGTGGTCTAGGCCAACCATCAATTGACTTTTTCCACGGTTCCCATTTCGAGTCTTGATGAATTTCCGATGGAAAGATTCTGCGACAAAAGCTTTCATGGCGGCAGAAGAAGATATCATTAGGGTTGGCTGCAAACTCTTGCTGAAAACTATCCCCTGAGAGGTTAGGCTTCTCCTCTTGTGGATCATAAGGAAGATCAAAGGGGTTTTTTGTTGGTAATAACACAGAAGGTGCAGATTCAGGCATTTGAAGCCCATCAATTATATAGCTTTCTCGATCCAAACCAAAGTAGTTTCGTCCAACATAGATTGAAGGAACTTCCATATCAATTAGGCTTCTCTCAGCCGCAAGTAGGACTAGTCTCCTCATTTTTCTTCTAGAAACCAAATGCTCTAATCTCTTGTTACGTTCCATCTCAGAGTTTCCTAGATCCATCAAGTTCTTTTGATCATCCTCGGTCCAAGCTACAACCTTTTTGTCTTCACGGCTAGTTTCTTCTTCTCCTTCTGATGATGATGATGAACACTCGATTTCGGTTTCGCCACCACCACTCGTTAACCTCTCCAATGGATCTACAACGGAAGCATTTCCGGTGGTTGAAGGAGTTTCTTCGTCTAGGCTATGCTCAAAGGAGAAATCTTCAGCCACAAGAAAGGCTCTGTCCTTTTTGAATTTCGGGAGTTTGGGAGATTTTATAGTCTTGGGGAATTCTCCATAGAGAGTTGTTAAAATGACTTTGTCTCTCTCATCCTCGCTAGCTTGAGAAGAGTCCCAATCTTTCCCAACTTCCTCAACTTTTCTTCTGGCATTTCGTCGAACACTTCGATGATGCTTTAAGTCAGCCTTCCTTGTCTCTTCCTCTGATCCCTTTTGGGTAAATGGTGATAACCCATTATTCAAAAGCTTGAAACTCAGCTGATTCCGAAGATAAAACACAGAGCAGGCGATTAATGGAGAAGAGTACAGCAAGAAATAGAAAAGCCGAGGAAGGAAAATGTAAAAGAGGAAGATAACCGCGGAAACACCAGAAACAATTGGGTATCTTGTGACGTATGTATAAACGGTGTTGGTGGAAAATATGAGAATTTTCCAGAAAAGAGTTCCGACATCTTTGGCATCAATTCCCATTGTTGTTTAAACAACACTATTTCTCAAAACCATTGAGATAAATCAAAAGCATTCTATGGCAGTTTGGAGTTTTCTAGAGAACCAAACTGATTGAAACAGAAAAGAAAAAGATTAATTTATGAAGCTAAAATCGATCGAGAAGGGAGAGGTCAAGCTTACATTTGAAACAATAACCAGTCAATAACAATTAGATTTTTGAAGTTTCTTTTTTAGAATTAGACCTTTCTCCCCTTTTTAAATTTTTGGTTTTTCAGTTTTTTTCATTTCTCATGGCTCAGGGAATGGTACAGACCACACGGACGGAGAAGACAAAATAGAAAACGGGTAAGAGAGGGAAGGGTAGTTAATTAGTTGCTTACACATGTTACCAAAGATTCTTTTTTTCTGATGTTAAAAAAAAATAAAAAGGATTCTTCTTTTCTTTTATTTTTCTAATTGACATTTTGACCCTTAAAAGTTCATAGATTTTTGAATATAATATCCCTTCTTTAAAAACTTTTGGGCTATATTCTTAAGCCCACAAATTCAGACCCATCACAAGTCTATAAATTGCATACACTATTGACACTTCCATGTTCTAGCAAATCCACATTTTTTACAGATTTGTGTGAGAACATTGATGATTATCACTACTCGTCACAGTTCATATGTTCCACCACATGAATTACTCTGTTTCTTAATCTTTGGGATATAAACAACATATGTGGCGTAATGTAATTGGGGATGATATCTTATATTTGTGAGAGATGATGCTCCCTTCTAGAGGTTTTCATTGACGAATAGACAACAAATCAGTATGAGAAAGAAATTGGGGATGATATAATATGAAACTCTAAAATTAAAATGCACATTTTCTCTTGTTATGCCACAAAAAAGGAAAGAGAAGACCTCATCAAGGAGACTAAGAAGATGTACAGAAGATTAAACTCATAAGCAACACTTGAAGCAATTCGATCTAACGGTGCTACTTATTCTGCAGCTTCCTCTGACCCTTCATAACACAAAGAAAATGTATTAGCGTTTCCATACTAACACATCCAATGTCTACTAACTTCAAACAATGAAACCAGACAATAACGATCAAGCAGAACACATTATAAGGTAATAAAAACATCAGATTTCGACATCAAAGCACAAACCTTCCGTGTCATCTTCATCCTCCTCATCCAACGCATCAACACCATACCTCGCATTCAGAAAATCCACAGCCGCAGGAGTCAGCACAAGCTTATCGGAATTCAAAATGTCGAACAGATTCAATGTCCTCGGCGTAAGCATCCTCAGCGTTCCAATGTTCCTACTCGATTTATCCACATTCTCATCAACATCAATCATTAAGAACATAGCTTTCTCCTTTGGATCCAATCCCCACCTCTTCATCGCAGCTAAGAAATCTTTAGTCTTTGGCTTCTCAAACTTCTCCCCAAATTCCTCCACAACTATCGCACCACCTTCCGCCGAAGCCGCACTCGAAATCGCCGTCGATATCGCTAGCTTCTTCTCCTTCCTATTGATTTTAATTGACCAGTCCTTCGGTCTCGGCCCGAACACCACACCTCCACCGGGACGTAACGGCGTTCTCTGAGATCCACGCCTCGCGTTACCAGTTTTCTTCTGAGCGTAAGGTTTAATTCCACCACCGCGAACTTCACCGCGAGTCAACGTCGAAGCAGTTCCTCGCCGCTTGTTCTGCAGGTCCGTCACGATTGCTCGGTGCACAACGGCACGAGCGGTATCCTCTGGTGCTGTTTTGAGGTCCAGATACGTCTCTCCAATCTTCTCTCCTTCGAATGAGATGATTGGTAGAGTCGCTAGCTGAGATGCGACAGAGAGCTGCTTCGATACTTTACCGGAGCCGAATTTCGCGACGGAAATGTGGGTTTTAGGGATTTGGTGAGAGGAAGACAAAAAGAGGGAAGATGAGAAGAAAGATAGCGAATTTGGTGCAGTAGCAGAGGAAGCCATTGTTGTGTTCACTGACCTATCACAACGAAGAGGAAGACTGAAAGTGTTATCCACTCTTCAAATGGCCTATCTTGTGCTTGGTGAGAATTTAGGCATCTGTTTGGATATAAGAATATTAATACCCTGTTCGTGTTATGAATAACTCCAGCTGGCGCTAGTAAGAAAGCCTCTTTCTTATCCAGCAAGTTTAAGACTCTAAAAACTTTGTGACGAACACGATAAGACGATAGCTGACTTTGATACAGATATTTAGACACGAGCGCACGTTAGCTAAGACCACCGCGAACATCACCGTATTACCTAAAAACGCAGCGTATTCATGGCCTCGTCGGAGCCACTCGACCTGGTCGTCACCGTCGTCTCATCTAAGCACCTAAAGAATGTTAACTGGCGTAACGGTGACCTGAAACCCTACGTTGTTCTATACCTTGACTCAGACCACCGCCTCTCCACCCGCTCCGAGGATTCCGCCTCCACCAAACCGGTGTGGAACGAGCGGATCACTCTTCCACTCACCCGATCCGTCAACGAATCGGTCCTCAACATCGAGATTTTTCATTCCAATTCTTCGGATCTGGCAAAAACCCTCGTTGGATCAGTTAGGTTTCCTCTGGCTCGCTTGGTTGACTCGGACGGAGCGATGATTCCGGAACTGACCAATTCACTTGAGCTGGTTCGTCCATCGGGTCGACCGCAGGGAAAGATACGCTTGAAGCTCGCGATCAAAGAGAGACCAATCCCTCCACCGCAGCAGCATCCTCTTCCTCCTCCGCCACGTCCTCAATCTCAACCACAAGATTACTATTCTGTCCCTCAAGGAAACCATTATTACTCCCCTACCCCTCCTCCTCCTCCAGCTCCAATCACTGCTCCATCTCCTCAGCGTGACTACAGAGACTTCTCACCGTCACCGTCTCCTTATCCATTCACCGATCACTACTATCCCGGGTTCTATTACCCTCCTCCTCCTCCACGTTCAGTGTACGATCGTGCTTCCAATTACGGCATGCCAAGTGGTCCATCTGCTCCCGTCGATGCCTTCTCATCGATTGATCACAAGCCACTTCCTTTAGCCCCTCCTCGGTTATCCAATTACGGTCCACCGCCGAGTGGGCCATCAGCTCCTGTTGATACCTTTCCAGTAAACGAGTACAAGCCACAGACTCCTCCTGTTGGCTCGCGATTGTCTAGCTACGGAGTACCTAGTGGCCCATCGGCGCCAGTAGATTACTCTCCTTATGATCACAGGCAGTTGCAGAAAACGATGGGTGGTTTGAGCATGGAGGAAGAGAGAGGTACTGGTGAGAGCGAGTTTGGAGCTAGGCCAAACTACAACTACGGCCGTGAATATCGCCGTGAATGTTGAGGATGGAAAAAAGTTGTTGAATTTCATAAGTGTATTGCGTGTATAAGGCTTTACTTATCATCAGATTTACCATCCATGTTGGTGTTTATAGATAACATCACCAATAGATGGTTGATTAAAAATATGAATTTACTGACTTTCCTTCAAGGATATGATATGTGTATATGTATTTCTCGTTTGCGAATTGAGTTGTTGCTTCTTTCTCGCTATTCGCTTCCGTGTGTGTCTAGAGAACAAGAGGTACACAAGGGGTAACACCTTCTTTACCTTTGTACATGTTCCTTAAACATCTCTAATTTCTTCTCTTCTTTCAACTTCTTGAATTGGGCTATTGGGTTCTTAGGGTTAATATTCTAATGTGAATCCCTTCTCTGTTGATTTATTGTTTGAACCACGCTCAGATAAGATATGGTAGTATGCTCTGTCTCAGACGTGAACTATCCTATGTCCTGCAGTTATGCAGAATATTTTTGCAGGTTGACACAAGACCTATGCTTCATATCATGTGGATCCAATCCCTGTTTGATGATACCAATGTGTGAGTTTTACTTTCTTACTCGTCTATACATTATCAACTAAATGAAGTGGCTAAATGTCTGGATATCTCTCTTGTTAGTTGTAATATTGAAACCAATGAACTCCATGTTTCAAAGTAATTATTCATTGGTAGATATGATTGAATTAGTGTGTCTGATTACTTGAATCAATGCTCGTCACAGTACACAAAAAAATGTCGTTGCTGATCTTTTTGGGTAAAATGTTATTATACGGCATAGTTGGTGCCAAATCTATTCTGCTCTTGTTTTGACGATGCGACAGAGCAGTTTTGCTATTGTATTCTTTTCCCTTTTGGCATTTTTGAAACCTGCCATATATGTCAGTCAGTCTCATGCCATTTGCATCTAATCACTGACTTTATCATACAAAAATTATTGTTCTAATCTCAATGGAATGTTTCTCACATGTAAAATCCCTCTCTATACTCCAGATTGTGATCTACTATTTATATCCTGACACTCCCTGGTTCTTATATGCTTTCTCATATTCGTGTGCCCACCATTAACTTGGTTTTTCTCCTCTTTTTTTAGCCCCAGATACATGAAAGGAATCAGCAATCCATATAGGTTATATCGACCTCTCCTAGAGTCAAAAAGAAACTTTTTCAGATTGTTATGTGCACACATACATAGAAGAATGCAACCAAATGGTTGCTTCATAAAAATTTACCTTTTTCTTCACTTAAACAAAAGGTTTATTCCCTCTGTGGACCGTAAAGAAAAAAAAAACTAAACCTAGTCTTCTCTTTTTGCTCTTGGGCTTAGCTCTCTTTATAAATTTGTATATCTGCTTTAGCTACAATTCTTTTTATTTATAGGACCTAAAATAAATTTGAACCTACACCTTTTTACTTGTTTATGTGTTTATGTTTTGAGTGCTTAATCATGGCCTAAGCGTAATGATGTTATTAATACATCATTATCATGGCTTTTCCCGTATTTGCCTGAACTATCATCCAACAGTTCTCTGCATCAAACGCTTATATATCTCTCATTATCCTGGTATTATTCCCCATAAACCTCTCTCACTCTTATCTTTGATATGTCAGCTACTGGGACAAAACGGTCCAACATAAACACTAGACCAGTTCAGAGAAATGCTTCGGTTAAGCAAACCACTATCAAGGTACCTTATGGTAAGAGCCCAGGATGCACAACAAGCTGCGGATTAAGGTTACCGAGGAAAACAGAAGTCACAGCAGCAAGATTGATCAAGCACCTTGGCTGTAAATTTGCAAAAGGTTTGCGTCTGGTGGTGATGAGGAAGAAGAAAAGATCTCCACCGTCAAAGGTTTCTGCTTCTTCTTCTTCCGGGAGATCTCAGCCGTCAATCATTCCCATAATCAATGACAGCCATAGATCAGAGGCCATAGAAGACTGCATACAGTTCATCAACTCATCATCCTCCTTCACCAGATCAAACTCTACTTCTTAATTTCATCATTCTCAAACCTTTTGTCTTGGTCGCTCGTTGTCTATTTGCTTGTTTGTGAGAGTTGCATGTAATGTATGTATAAATCTATGTGTGACTTTTGCTGTTGTGTTCTATGCAGTGAAAACGCTTTATTTTATGTAGTCTCTACTAAAAATAGTTTATCCAAGTAAAGTTACATAAAAAGTAGGGCTGCTATATTATGGCCACCGATTTGTTTAGCTAAACAGTTCTTAGCACCTTCAATGAACAAGGCACACCACCTAAATCTATCATTTGTGTGCGCGTGTGCGATAAATAATAACATTTCATAGCCTAAAACGACTCATCCCTTTATATAGTCTTTTTCACCTAATTATATCATATTTTTTAGTAGAACATGATTGCAAATTCTAGGTCGTGTTCGATTAGTTATATACAATATGCAAGCTCTACTAAAAGTTGAAATTCCCACTAATCGTGTATATAATAATACATTCATTGTTAATGTTGATCCACTAAAAATTTAGATGTAAATCTCGTCGTATGAGTATCAATGAAAACAAAATCAATTATTAGCCTGAGACGAAAAGTAATGTCGGCAAGTGTGCGATAAAATGAATCTTGACCGTCGAGTTCAAATTATAATAGACATTGTCAGGGCCTAAAGCCCAAAGCTCAAAGCCCAAGAGCATAAAATCCGATTCGCCACGGCCACCGGCAATCTTCCCGCCAGTAAATTCGCCATGGATTCCGGCATATAGCCTAGATTTTCTTTTCACATTTCCGCTCCGGCTGATTCCCTAAAATATACTTATAATATATGTCCCTTAGATTTGAAGAACCCTAAATAAAAGAGTAATATTGTTGGTGGAGATTTGGAACATGGACGGTTACTCTCTCTATACCTCGATAATCTCGCTCAGATCCTCCCACGTTCTTCCTCGCCTCTTACACTTTGCGTGTTACCTAAAAAGGTCATCACCTCCTTCGTCGCCGGTTTTTCTCTTCGCTAATACCGTTGGATCTGATTCCTATTGGCGATCCTACGAGCTCGATTCGTATTCACGCGCCATAATTAGCGCGATTTCGAGCTGATAAGTGCTAACTCTCTTCCTTACTCTTAATCATTCGTATCTTCGATTCCGCGAATTGAGGACGGAACTATTCTGCGATTCTTCTACAGGTATCAACTTCTTCTAGGTATCTCTACTTATTTGCGTCTATTGTAACTTCAATTTCTCAAAGCGATTCGTGTGCTTCGATTACACTGAATGAGTGAGTTTTGTCTCTTCCGGATGTGAAATGTGGTAGCAGGAAGAAGAGGTATGAGTACTGTGAAACTGGAAGCGGTTGTTTGCCACGAACCTGATGAATCAGAGCTGAATCGTTTCAGTGATAATGGTAGTCAAAGTGTTGTCTATCAACTTCTCGATCGAATCCAAAACCATGACAAGACTTCCAGAGGCTTAAGTGAAAGGTAATTATATAAGCTGCTTAGGCTTTGTTTTCTTGCATTGAACTTTCTTGATTCTCGCTGAATGTTTCTCAGATGGAGACGGAGATATCTACCGGTTGATGGAGATAACAGACGTGAACACGGGTCTGTGAAACAGTCAGGACCCCTTGTGTCTGGAGCAGCTTACTGCATCTCTTCCTGCAGCATGATTATTATGAACAAAATTGTCCTCTCCAGCTATAATTTTAATGCAGGAATCTCTTTAATGTTATATCAAGTAAGACATTTTAACCTATGAGCTTGTTTGTTTTTCCTTGGCGGTATGATGATTTGATCAAAATATATCGTTTGATGATTTCCTTGTACATTTGTTTCAGAACTTAATCAGCTGTTTGGTGGTAGCTGTACTAGATTTATCAGGAGTGGTTTCGGTGGAAAATTTTAACTGGAAGTTGATCAGAGTATGGATGCCTGTCAATGTTATCTTTGTGGGCATGCTGATCTCAGGGATGTATAGGTAAGGTTTCAACATCATTCAGGAGACTAATTGGTGAAGAAATTTCAGTAAAGACTAATGTAACACTACATTTCTTTTCTAGTTTGAAATACATAAATGTCGCTATGGTGACTATTCTGAAGAATGCCACCAATATTATTACAGCCATAGGAGAATTATACATGTTTCGCAAGAGGCAGAACAACAAGGTTTGGGCTGCAATGTTCATGATGGTAAGTTAAATTGCATACCTTCGCCTCCAGTTAGTTTCTGTAGGCAATACCTCTTTGATATCAAAGTGATACCAACTAAGAGTTTGCAATACAGATCATTTCTGCAATCAGTGGAGGTATCACGGATCTCACATTCGATGCAGTAGGGTACACGTGGCAGCTTGCCAACTGCTTTCTAACCGCAAGTTATTCAGTGAGTTCACCCTTATGAAACCAGTAACTGGATTTTGATGCATCTCTCTCACTCTTCATAATGATCTTAAAACTCTTTGTCACAGCTTACTCTTCGTCGAGTCATGGACAAAGCAAAGCAGTCAACAAAATCTGGCTCTCTTAATGAGGTGTCAATGGTGCTGCTAAATAATCTCTTATCACTACCTTTTGGCATCATCTTGATCATCTTACTGGGTGAATGGAGATACGTAATAAGCACGTAAGGACTATTAAACAGAGTGACATTTTGTCCATAAAATTAATATCTTATCATTTTCTTACCCATCTGACACATCTTATCTCTAGTTGTTCTGTATAATTAGTAATATACTTGGCTGATTCTTTAGCTCACTTAAAAAATATCTGGATTCCACATTGATAATGACTTAAACAAGTCCTTCTATATGCTAGAAGTTTCCTGCTTCTACTGTATTTTTCTCATTCAAAAACGTAAAAATACTAGAATTTGTAGATATTTGTTTGTGTTAATAACAAGCGTGAGACTACTACATATGGGAAGATACATAAGTAGAAAGCCTCACGGGAACTAAACAGTGGCAAATGAAAAGGTGTGATATCTTTTGAAGCAAGCTAAAATGTTCGTTGTGTTTAATCTCTGGCAGGGATGTGACAAAAGATGCCATGTTTTGGGTAGTCGCAACAGCAAGCGGCTTCCTTGGTCTAGCCATTAGCTTCACTTCGATGTGGTTCTTGCATCAAACCGGACCCACAACATACAGGTATCTCTCTCTCTCTCTCTTTGGCCAAAAAACTACATTTGATTGGATTTTATAGTTCTTTGTATTGTGTGGCAGTCTGGTGGGTTCATTAAACAAGGTTCCAATATCACTAGCTGGTCTTGTACTCTTCAATGTCCCTCTCAGTCTCCCAAATATGTTCAGCATACTTTTTGGTAAGTATAACATATTTACACATTTGTGTCATCTACCACCCAAGCCATGATCAGTTAAGTTATATGTTTTTTTGTAACTTAAGGTAAATGATTTTGTGTATCCAATGGTGTGAAATTTTGTTTTGCAGGTTTATTTGCTGGAGTGGTCTTTGCTAGAGCTAAAATGTCATAAGCGTATTTCCAAGCCGGAGTAGAGGATTGTTCAGAGGCTGAAAGACCAATAAACACAAGCACAATCAAGAAACTTGAGAGGTTTCTCGATCTGCAGCTATTAGTTTCAACTTGGAATATATTCTTTTTTAATACAAAGTAGTATATATATGTAGCAATATAGACATGGAGTCAAAATTTGGATTTTGGAAATTTCAGTACGCCTTGGCAAAATACCTTATAAAAAGGGCGGGAAGCATTAACCGTTTTAACTCGATTTGAATGGGTTTATGGTTTTGGATTATTCTTATCTGACTCGGTCTAGTAAGAATATTAGACTTGAATCAATGATCTATGCATAAAAACTGGTTGGACGCAGTTCCTATTGGAAGAAAGATTTATATAAGATCAGTATTCTGTAGAAAAGCTATCGTTGATCTTACTTTGCTGTAGAAACATCCAAAAATGTACCAATATAAGATCAATATTCCGTGAAAAGCTATCATCGATCTTACTCTGCATTATTTTCACACCTTTCCACATCAATTATTTATACATCTAGCAGAAAAATGTGACAACAAGAAAAGAGAGAAAAAAAAAAAGATAATAATGAGTTCACGTGAAAAAATACAGATCTGCGTGCATCCCCAAAAGCTTCTTATGGAGACGATAAACACACAAAGTCCACTTGATAATGAGTGATAAAACAAAAGAAAGAGATACGTGTCCCTCGTTTGGGGTTCACATTACTATTTTGGGGTTTTTCCTCACGATCCGATGTGCTGTAGAGATCTAAAGAAACGTATTTATCGAGAAGGCTTTTTGGTTTCTCACAAACTCTAAATATATTTTTCTAACTCCCACTTTTGTTGCTTTAATTGCATTTTATACATTTTTCGTCGAAGGGAACAGTTAACAAAATACAAGGGAACAGCTAACAAGATGCATATAGTATGTAATACGCAATTTATGCAATTGTCGTGATATTATAATTTTATCCTCTGAGACATTATTGTAAATTTGTAACCGATTCTGATTCCACAGCATGTCGAAATCATGCAAGTAGAGAATTAATACACTATACATATAAGATTCGCATGGTATATGTACAGGGGATGAATGACACGGACAATAAAAAGATGGTTCAGACTTGTATACAGATAAGAAGTGGACAATTATTTTATTAATCATCCAGAAAAATGCTATACTCAAAGCATTGCCACATCCTTTCTTTATAAAGATAGAGTTTAGTTTTTTAAAGAAACTGATTGACACATGGTTTTGTTCACTGGAGAATAAGTCCGTCAAAACTCGAAATATGTACGCATATATAAACGAAAATTTTTGGTTTACAAAACAAAAACGTTGCCACATGACACGAGTAATTGTATAATGCAAAATACACTGTACATGCACAAATTGTTGTGACACTTTTCATGTGGTGTTCTGTTGCGGTGGAGCGTCAAGAGGGAAACAGGTGTCATCACCACCGGTGTTCCAGAGGAAATGAGCATAATTGGCGGAGTAAACTGAGTTAGTTGGATCGGCGGAGATTGCTTCCAAGAAGGTTTCCTCTGCTCTCCAAATATCGTTCCTTGCTCTCCACAGAAACGTCGCATATTTATTAAGTGCCTCTGCGTCCGCTGGCTCTGCTTTTGCTGCTCTCTTGAAATACTTCTCTGCTCTGTTTTCACCGAACGAACCAACCAAAAAAAAAAGAAAGAAAAAGAAGCCACGTTAGAAAGAGACAAAGATCCAGCACATTTGTGGTTTTGTTCACCAGAGTAGAGATAAGATATGACTTTGAATAAGGCCAAGAAGGTAAGTGCGAACATATGTGAAGTCTGGACTGGGTTTTTGTTATAGCATCAAATGAAAAATTGTCTAGCATAGAACCGCTAATGAAATAGACACAAGCTAAAATGTCAAAATTTTGTCTGGAGATTGATCACCAAAATATCTTCAGTGCTTCGCCCATTTGCAAGCAAGCACCCCCCATTTTAGCGAATTATTACCTAACAATACTATTGGTGGGTGAAGGAATCATTGTAACAGTGATGTAAAGACTCAAGCTTCAAAATCCCACCGCATACTCCACTGTCAACCAAGCTTTTTTTTGTTTACTGGGAATCTAACCCAAAAAAAAAGACTCAAGCTAAAAGACAAACTCTTTGGGAAAGAAAACAATCAATCCCTAGTGAGTGACATCATTTTATATTATTCCCTATTTTATACAGAAAATGGAGATGTAGATATTCACTTGGTGCTTGTCCTCTTTCTTTAAGTGGTAAAAGAGAACTGGTTCACTCAATTTTGAGCCTATCCGATTGGTTCTTATAGTGATTTGATTATGACAATTTTTTAGCTATAATATCTACCGCTCCCTAATTGCCAATATAATATCTATCAACTTGCAGCCTGTAAAACCCAAGATTTAGATGCAAGCTCCCAACCTAACTCCTTACCGAATCTAATGTCTCTAAATCTTAGTCTAATAAAGATAAACATACTTTAAATAACATGATTAAAATGATGATCAGATGTTAATTTACCTGTCGTAATCATGGATGATAAGGTAAAGAAACTGGGCGTAATTAGCAAGGAGAAGAACGTTTTCAGGCTGCTGAGACAACCCCGTTTGGTAGAGAAGCTCTGTTTTGAAGTGATCCATTGACTCCTCGGCTTCTATTCGTGCCTCCACCGGAGAAACCAGCTGCTTCATTGTCTCGTGATCCAACGCTTCCATTTTCTCCGTTTCCTCCAATATCGAATTCCACAGTCTTATCTCTTCTTGCCCCGACACAGATACATCTGAATCTGCAGCTGTGGCTCCAAGAGATGATGATGAAAACTGAGATTTTCTGAACTGATCAGATCCATCTCCTTCTGTTCCGCTTTGTACCGGCGGGATATTGTTCCCACCACCACCGCCACCGCCGACGAAAGACGTTTTCCCGTAAGGAGAAGAAACAGAGAATGTCTTAACCATGGAAGAATCGAATTTCTGATTCGTTTCTTGAATCTCACTAAGCTCCGTGGTCTCAAAGCTGAAAGAGACGGTGGTCGTCGGAGGCGTTACGGCGGCTAAAGCAGAGTTGTTACCAATAGAGTAAACCGTGAAATTGGCGAGAAGGATCATAACAGAGACCATCAAAGTAGGAGTAGCAGAGAAAACTTGTTGAAACAACCAAACAAACGAAGCTTGCATTTCTTTTCTCACACGATGGAGAATTCCTTGTAAATCTTCGAATAGAAGAAGCTCTCTCATGTGTATTGAAAAGCTCTGTAGTTCTCTAATCATAAACACCATTGACGAGAAAGCTTTCTTCACAGAGCAACAAGCTGATTCGCCGACTTGTTTAACAAGTTCTTCTTCCATCTGTAGCTTTCTCTTTATGATCCGAAGCGAAAGAGGAAGGTCAACACTGTTGGCTTTCCTCTCGATGCTTGACATTTGCACCATCTCTGGCCATGGCGGTTCCGATGAATCAACACCGTCCATTATACTGAAATTATGACTTCCTACTATGTTCATCGATCGAGCATCAACGGAATTGTGGATTATCATCGCCGGCTGCGAATCCTCCGATTCGTTGTCCTCTTCGTTTTGGAATTTGAGAGCCAGCTCTTGCATCTTTTTCGAAAATTCTTCCTCGGAAAACGGATCGACGTTAGCGCTAAAAGCTCTGCGAATCAACTGTGTTGTTTTAGTTGGTGTTGTTGATTCCCAGAGCTCACAGGACTTGGTGTGCCGGAGATTCGTGGAAGAAGCGCCGAAGAGAGAAGAAGGATTAAGCCTCTGGCTCTGTAACACGGAACGGCAAGTTAAAGACCGTCCATCGTTTCCGATGCTACGTCGTCTTGAAGGAGATGAAACGGTGGAGGAAGCTAAGGTTTGAGAAAGGGAAGAGGAATGATGAACTATGGGATGAGCTACCCATTGATGAAAGGTGGAGGAGGTTGTTGCTACTTTCACGCCCATTTTTTGAAATCAAAAGATGAAACAAAATGAATCAATGGATTTCAAGATCCCTTAAAAGTTTTTGTATTTTCTCGGAGAAATGGGAAGAAAGTTCTTAAATGCATGCAGTCTCAGTGGAATGAATCATTACAATCCCCGTAGAAAACGGATCGGAGATTAACTGAATCAGCACGAGAATTAATAAAACTCCGATATTATAAATACAAAAGAGAGAGAGACAGGAGGGAAAAGGAGAAGAGACTCACTCACTCTATAGTTGAGTAAATGAGCGGAGATTTTTGTCCGGTAATTTTTCTCGGATTTTCGTGGGAAGAAAAAATAAACTTTCTCGGGATAATCCTAGAGTGGATGGAGAACGAGGAAGATAGCTGCTTTTATACAAACGCGATGAAGATTTATCAAACACGGAAAAAACAACTAAAGTGAGAAAAAATTAATATCGCAGGGTTTACGTAATATTCAACAGAATATCGTAGAGGGTTACCGGAGAAACCGGTCACAAGTCAAAGAAACTAGAGACATGGCACCCGTTACCGGAAATAAGTGAGATCATTGTTTGCGATTTTTATTATAGATCTGACGGCTTTTATTTGCCAACTTAATCGTACGGATATGCTTTCGAGAGACTAATGGTTTTCTAACAAATTGAAAAATGGAAAGTAAATTAGTACTATATTAATACAAGTCAAATAAAGTTACACGTGTAATTAACGTGACATTATTTATTCAAAATTTGAGTAGGAGTGTGAAAATAACAGCCTGGCAATAAGGTAGGCGAAAGAAGTGGGGTCCTCGTGTCCATGTCATCTGGAAATTACTTTTTTTTTTTTATTAAGGTAAAGTTTATTGCGTCTAAACTCGTGTTTCCAATCCGTTTTCAGTGGTTGGAAATTTCCTTAAAACAAAAAATCTGTGTTTAGGTTTAACTCATTGAAAATCTTTAAATGAGCTTAGCCTTTCGGCGGTTTAGCTTGACTGGGTTTATGATAGATTATATCAGCCATTTAGATAATTATGTGCATGTTAGTCAATATGACTGCCAAAATTGGTGAATGAATTTATTATTTATAGAGGTGTCTTTGATTCGGATATATAATTAGTGGATAAGTTAGATGCTAATATAGATACTCTGGACTCAGTTCGGATTGGAGCTTTCCGTAAACTGGAAATGTCGTCCGAGGTCGTTCTAGATACTTGACCCAAAATAAATTAATTCATCTGACAGTTCATTGCAGATATATCTATCTTTAAGAACTCAACCCACGAAGTACATTGAATGTTTTCAATGCTCATATATTTTGAAAAAGTCAAAATTCAAAGCATATAGTTTCTTCGAAAAAAGGCAATAATATGGGCTTTAGTCATGTGGTTAATATGGGCTATCGTATTAGTCTGAAAAGAATAATGTTTTCATTAATTAGTTTTCAATCAATATGAGTAAAAACAACATACTCAGGTCCAAAAATGTGTTATTTTCCAATTCATGAACATGCTATTTACCTAACTTTTGTTGTCAAAGTGATATACAGTTTCCATAAAATTGAACTATTTATACATAGCATAAAGACATGAACATCTTCCATTCTTGGAGCGTATTTATACATTCACCATCTTATAGATATTCTAACTAGTAAGCAGTAATTAACTACATAATATTGTAGATACAATATGCGCATGCATGTAAAAAAAAATTAAATAGAAAGTTTTTTGTTAATATGATATTATTAAATAGAAAGTTACAAAGGTTATATAAGTAAAAACGTTTGATAGTAAAAACATAATTTTTGTTGGAACGTAGCAATTAAAGGGATGAGGGTAAGGAAGCGATGGTGGAGAAGGAAGGAGAAGTGAACGGAGAGTGGTGATAATAACCGGTAAACATCAAGTTGACGTCGTCAGGGAAAGTAACGGCCAAAGAGAGTGAAGGTGTTGATGAAAGATTGACGGTGCGTCTTCTGTTGATATCTTATTAACGGCTGATATTTCTTGTTTTTTTTTTTTTAATTACATTCATCTTCCTCTGCCTATGTAACGAGTCCATGTCGATGTGCTTCTACCGTATCTTTTTGGCTATTGTAACTTTATAATTCTATTAGCTTATTAAATATGCTGTAATAATGTATGTACGGTATAATCTATTCCCATTTTAAATTTCATATTCCCGTTTATGTTTGCTTTGCTTTAGATTCGCAGATCCCTGCTTTGATCACCAATTCACCATCATGATGCTCGTCAAAGGAGCGTTTTAACCTTTGAATTTTACGCACGTGCAAATTAATATATGTCTTTTTTTTTTTTCTGTCTTCTAGTTTAGTAGTTATAAATGAAAGTATTTTTTTTTTTTAAAGTAGAGGCAATTAGGTGAATAATAACTTTAAAAAACTTACTACTTTTTTCATAAATCATTTAGTAACTTCCACTGCATAGTGAATATTGTTCAAACTCTTTTTACCGTCAAAGAGCATGTATTGTCCATAATTATTTGTTACGTTTGTAGGACATTAGTTGACTGTTTCGTATATAAATTAGAAAATAACCGTGAGGAATCCTTCTCTCTTGTCGACTGAAAAATAATTAGAATTTATCATATATTACTCTATACGTAAACTCTCCCAATCAGCCGACCAAACTAACTTATCCGACTCGGACCAGAGCCTCTGGACCGTTGTCCTGAACTCGTGGACCATACTTAATCCTTATTAGGATATTCGTCCCAATCTCAATTTGACCCAGATTTTATTTTAATAAACGAAACTGATATTCTAAGGTTTTCATGTTTCGGATAAAATACAATTTTAGAAAAGGTGGGTATAAGAGTATAAATTAATTATAGAAAGAAACTACTAATAGCTAGTGGGCAATTCGACAATCAACAATATAGAGTCGTGAGACGAGATTTCAAAGGCTAAATGTCAAAAAAAATTTGAGGATGTAAATAAAACAAATAGAAAAGGATAAAATGAACCATGTGATATTAAAAGTTGTTCATCGATTGCCCTTACATAATATAATGTCGGCACAACTGCTAATTAAATGTATCATATTGAGATTTCTTTTCATCGTCTACTATATATTTTTTGTGTGCAACCGTCTACTATAATTTATCGTTTAGTACTTTTTTTAATTACAAAACGAACGATTTACCATGTTGTGAAGAAATTAAAAATTCACAAATGCGTTGTTATAAAACAAGCGAGTAATGATGAACAACTTAGTATGCAATACATGCAACAAATATTTGATATAGAAAGACGGCATATCCAACAAATATTTTCGTATTCTCGACAAGACGATATTATCTTCAAGTCTTACATATAATGCAAGTCAAATTTTGACGGTAAATAATAGCATAATGTCAATTCAAATATCTAGTGCATTTTTAGTTTGATACTTAAAACTATTCGAATTGAATCAACCAATAGAAATATCAAAAGGATTACACGATACGACCCTATTACAACATACGTTTGTTATATATCCTTGATTAGTTGTTTCTGTATAGTGGAAAGAATATAAGTTTACGTAGTGGCTCTTGATAGGATGCTATGGCCAAATTATCATACAATTTGAGAGCGAGAGAGAGAGACTGGCAGAAGCAGCGACACGGCAAAGGCTACTCTCATTTCTCTTATCTTCTTTCAACCTAAATTCTTTTTTGGTTTTGCATTTTACAATATTCTATTTTTGGTATATATTGTGACATATAATATCAGCGACTTCTAAGGACATTTTTATTCCCGGGGAAAAGTTTCCAAGGAGGTAGACCAAAATAAAATAAAATATCTTAGAACAATTTGAGTCTTTGTCCGATTCTTCACGTCGTTTTATTGATCAGCTTAACATTAAATAAACAAAATATTTTGCTAAAAATGAACAAAAATAAAATAGTATACTCAGAACTCAAGCCTATACAGCAGCCAGCATATTTCTATTTTCTTATAAAAATAAAATAAAATTAAACAGCTTATCGATCTCATAGCCTCTAAGGTCGGGCCATATCAACTGGGTAAAACAACAAAGTCAATTTAAGTATTTTTTGTGTGGTGTTGTGCTCAAAATTACTTACCAATAAGCGGGTTTTGATACATTTTTCCGGAGAGTTTCTGCATGGAGGACTATTGTTAAACCCTTTAACAAACAAAAAAATTGGAGGAGTGTTGTTGAGAATGTTTGAGTCTAGCAGGAATAGGGTGGCGAAGAGATGTGAAGGCGGCTCCGTTGCCAGAAAAAGTTGCGACAAGGCTAAATTTGAGGTTAATATTGGAGCAGGAGGGACTAGATGTCTTATTGTGTTTGAAAACAAAAATGGATGAAGTTGTAATCGTGTTGTATACGAACTATATACTACATCTGAACTAGTTGGTTCACCACTGCATCAGGTTCAGAACTTTCCATGATTTGAATCAGGACACAGCCAACTTTATAGCTAATATGAGTACAAAGACGAAGAGATTAAACAATTGTGGTATTCAGTGGCGAATTTTGAGTGGTGATAATCTATTAATCTTGTTTGTCGGTTGATGTTAGGATCGAGTCATCCTATTATAATGGATTTTGTATTATAATAGAATTTTGGTTTGGATTTCCAAGATTATAACAAAAACAACTAACTTAAAAAGAGATCATGAATATAATTCCTTTGTTTGATATATATTCAATACAAGACTGCAAAATTCAATAAATCATCTTGGACTTGTCTTTTGAACGTAAAAGTATATATAATATAAAATGTTATACCGTATATAGGTACAAATTCTGCCGACATAGACTCAGAAAAACCCACATTTTAGTTTCAACCGTTATTATCTCTAACTAATATTCTTCCTTAGTTATTAATTTAAGTTAGAGAGTGTAAATCGCATTTCGAAAATACCCAACATTTAGTAGTATCACATAATTAATTAAAGAGAAACAAAAAACATTTTGTCACCCATTTAATTTTGTTTGAGACTTTCAAAAATGTATGGAAAATCCTGACCAAATATTTTTCAATTTAATATTTGGAATCTCAGAATGTAACACTAAAATTCATACAATAGTTGAAGAAAAAAAAAATTATATGATAACTCATATGAGAATATTATTCTTATATATGATTTGTTTTTTAAAAACGACGTGTGTTTTGAAGTCTGTATGATTAAAATATGGGCCCATTTACAGAATGCGGCCCAAATAAAAATGCCGCGAAGCTGGCTGTTTAAAACGGCATCAGAACCAAGGCGGGAGGCGAAAATGTCGCCATTAACGTTTTCCCGCTACTCTGAAATTTCTCTACCCTTCCTCTTTCCACAATCTCCATCTCTCTCACTCAAAAAGATTGCATCAACCAAGAGATTGATTCGCCAGTAAGATTGGATCTAGATTACTCCGCCAAATTTCGTTTCGGATTTCCCTTGTGTGTGACCTAACAATGCCTACCATCGCCGGGCCGAGTTTGTCTTCTTACATCCATATTGTAGCCGCCGGAACAGAGAAATCAGAGAGCCTTGCATCTTCCACGTATGAGACTCCTCGGAAAAGAAAGCTTCCACCAGAATCAGCGGCTCTGAATCTCCCATCGGATAATGTGGTCTCTACGCCGAAGAAATTTAAATCTTATCGACCAATTGCTGTTTCCAATCCCACAATCTCTGAGAAGGTAAACTATTGATCTGGAATCGTTATTTTACATGCTGAACGAATTGTCCGAGTGTCCTTAACTGTTGAATCGAGTTTTTCTTTGGAATTCGAATAAATATTAGTCTTCATTGGCTATGTATTTGCAGGAAGTTAATTTGGCAGTGGAGAACTTAACTGCTTGTTTAGGCTCTAAATCTAATTGGGATCCTAGAGGTAAAAGAATGATCCATTAGATTCTTCAATAATCAACTTCTTTGCCAATTTTCTTAATAGAAATCATATGTGGTAATATATTGCAACGTTTAGAGGAGGAGCAAATGAGAGCTGTGAAGGAGGCACTTCATGTGTCAAAAGCACCAACAACAGTTGTTTGCCGTGAGAGTGAACACAGACAGATTTTGAAGTTTGTGAAAGGCTGCATAGATCAGAACAAGGCTGGGAGTTTGTACATTTGCGGTTGTCTTGGAACTGGAAAATCACTGTCCATGGAGAAAGTAGTACAACAAGTTAATGATTTGTCAAAGCAGGTATCAATTTTGTAGTTATATCATAACCTGTAGGCTGTAAGCAATGCCATTGCATCGACTGAAAGATTTATGATCTGTGACTTTTATTAGGCAGGTTTGCCACCAGCGAATACATTGTCTGTGAATTGCACGTCGCTGACAAAAACAACTGATATTTTCAGAAAGGTATAACTATAGACCTTAATATCTTGATTTCAGTTTTATATTAATGCTTATAGGCTTTTTATTTTGTTTCTAGATACTTGGTGAAACTGAGCCTGGAAAGAAAACTAGTGGCCAGTCTTCACCTCTACAACGTCTTCAGACATTGTTTTCTCAAGAATCATCCAGCTCAAGAATGATGTACAGTTTTTCTTTTCCTTTTGTTGTGTTTCGATTACCTATCAAGATATCTGAAAAAGAAGCAGTGTTATCATTATTCAAACTCTTTTCCAGGTTAATAATTGCGGATGAGATGGATTACTTGATTACAAAAGACCTAGGAGTCCTGCATGATCTTTTTATGCTAACAACTTTGCCATTTTCAAGGTGTATACTTATAGGTACTGCCATTTTCAGTCTTAGCTATGATTCAGTTCATATCTTATCCACTTCCTCTGTTCATATGAATTGTGAGTTACTCTGTCAGTTTTTTTTATATTTTCAGGTGTAGCAAATGCAATAGACCTTGCAGATCGTTTCCTTCCAAAATTGAATTCTCTTAATTGTGAGAATTTCTTAACTTTGTAGTTTTGTAATGTTCTTCTGTGTACTCAGAAAGTCTCAACATTGAAAACATAAGTGTTGAATTTATTCATCAACTGCTGTTTCTACTATTTCTAGCGCAGGCAAACCTGTAGTTATCAGTTTCCGTGCTTATTCCAAAGATCAGATCCTTAGGATACTACAGGAGAGGCTTATGGTAATTCATTCTACCTTGTTGAATACTAAGATGTCTTGTTTGAGACTTAAAAATCTATACCCCAAAGGATATTATATGTTGTGTCTATATATGTCTCACTAATTTCTTAAGCTCTGTTCTAACAGGTTCTTCCATATGTTGCATTTCAATCAAAAGCCTTAGAGCTCTGTGCCAGAGTAAGAATCCGATCCTTCCTGGTCTGATCTTTTATCTCAGTCCTGAATCAGCTTTGCTTTCCTCTAATTATTAATTGTTGGTTTTCATCTTGATTTTGCATTGTGCCAGAAAGTTTCAGCTGCATCAGGTGACATGAGAAAAGCTCTATGTCTCTGCAGGTTAATTCAACGTTTTCAAATTTTTTCCACACGGTTTATTTTTACCAAGATACCCTTGGCATCGCCGAATCTCGGCGCTAACTCGACGTAAGCTTCGTAAGCTTCTCGATTGAACAAACCCGGCGGCATAAATTTCGCTGGAATATAGTTAATGATTCCAGGAATCGGCAATTCCTCATCACCGGAGCTCCGATCGAGCTCAGAAGCGATTTTCCGATGCCGATCCGGAATATATTTCATCATCCCCAAATATCTAGCGTTACATGTCAAGAATAGGTAAGAAGGTAGATTAAGCTGATTACCAACATCAGCAATTAATGAATTGCAAAAGAAATGGAGAACCCAACCGGCGACCTCGAACCGAATCGGAGCCTTGACGACGCGAGGCAACAATGCTTGAAACGGCATCCTTAATCAGAGGAGTAGTTTTCTTGACGAGCTGTACTATGTAAGCTTCGGGAGCTCTTTGGTAGAGATCCAACGGCGGATGATCGTGGACAGATGGAAGATCGTGGAGACGGATTCGTGGCTGTGAAGCGATGAGAGATCTTGCGAAGACGGAGGCGTGAGGGGAAGTGGGTGAAGTCAAGTTGAGGATAGTGGTTTGGATCCGATTGTCAAGACTGATGAGACGCTTGGCGAATTCAATATGGACGAGAAGGTGACCTGTAGATGGAACTGGAATGAAGATAAGCTCTGTTTCCTTCACCATCTTTATCTTTCTTCTTCGGATTGAGATTTGTTTGTTCTGAGAGAAAGGGAGAAGCGCAACAGGGAAGGACGTGTTGTTAAGGATATGTGTGCGTCGGCCGTTGTGTCGTGTGAGTATGTGGCACATAAGTTATGTGTAATTGTAGAAGCAGCCCTTACCAAAAGATAAATACAAAATTTGGAAAATATAGGAAACGTATTGGTTTTCTACACGAAATATCGTCCGTCGCATGTTAACCATACGAAAAAACCTCTGCTTGGTTAAAAGTATAATACTCCACATGGAGATGATACTCCACATGGAGATGATATACATTCATGAACTAAAGAGAAATGTTGAAATCGACATCTGCTTTAACACTATTTCCAATTATATAATCACTGAGTAACGAGAGACGTGTGTGGCTGTGAGTGTTAGTGATTGGTTAAGTATCCAATCAAAGTGTGTTTGTGTTAAATAATTCCAGACGATGTATTAGTTTAGATGGTTTAAGTGATTTCTAATTAACGTTTTGAAGATTCAGTACATTGCTGAACCCAAGTGAATTTGTTTGTGTGCGTAATCGTGTGTTCTTGTTATTAAAACACACAGTATGATATACGTTACATTTTTGTATATATGGTCCTACTCAAAGATTAAAACACAGCAATGTATGTCTTGGACTTAAAGCACAAATGGCGTTTATCAACATTTGGTACATTATAAATTGATAACACTCTTTATTATTATTATTATTATTTTAAAAATAAATATTTATTATAACAACCCATCGCCGATGAGTGATCGGGAAAGTGTCTACAACATCGGAAAAGGCACAAAATGACCGGAAAAAAATACAGAGATTAAGCAAATAAGATCAACAGAGATAACACTCTTTATTTATTAAAGATACATAATAACTTTGAAACCGGAAGGGAATAGTCAGAAGTGATCCTCAAGGATATCTCTGATAAAATCTCCTGTGGCCACCATAGAAGATCCACCGTCACCAACAGCTTTCCTCGCTACTGCCGAAATTTCTTTAACCTTCTTCCTGATAGGATTATCAACATCCATCAAAGATCGAACGGCTATGGCTATCTCATCGGCGGACACAATCTCTAATGTGACTCTGTCACCGTCCGCCACGTAATCAAGAGTTATCTCAACGGCTAGGCCCAGCTCCTTCACCATCTCAAATGCGTTCAGCTGTTGCTCCGCATACATCGGCCACGTGGCAATTGGTACGCCGTACCATAGACTCTCTTGTACAGAATTCCACCCGCAGTGAGACACGAATCCACCTGTTGCCTTGTGGGCCAAGATATCCACTTGTGGGGCCCAACTACATACAATTCCACGGCCCTTTGTTCGGTCAACGAATCCTTCTGGAAGTGGCTCGTGAGGATCGCCGTCTCCCGCCATGTTCGTACGGATCGCCCAGATGAATCTAGACCCGACTAGCTCGAGCGCGTGAGCTATTTCTGTGACCTGAGGTGCAGGGAAGACTCCCATGCTTCCGAAACACAGGAACAAAACCGACGAGTCCGGTTGCTCGTCCAGCCACTTCATCATCTCTTTGTATTGGGCTGAAGCTAGACCCAGATTTGTACGGCCCGTTAAGTTAAGAACCGGCCCAACAGGATACACGTGAGGGTAATCTCGTCCTCGAGAAAAATGCTCAGCAGCATATGGCTCGACCTCTGAGAAGGAATTTACTAAAATACCTTTGGACTCCTGTAATCGCTCGCCAATTTTGACCAGAGATCCGTAAGAGAGTTTGTCGAACACACCAGGCGGCAGAACCTTGGCGGGAACACGGTTCAGGAACGCCGGGATCGGTAACTCTTCCTCGCCGGAGCTTTCGTCAAACTCCGACGGGATCAAACGATGTCGTTCCGGGAGATACTGTAGAAAGCCTAAGAAGCCGAGGTTGGAAGTCATGAAAATATAGGAAGGAAGGTTTACTTCACGGCCTATATCTATCAAACCAACGCAGAAGAAATCAATAACTAAGGCGGCGACATGACCTTGGGAAGATGATGAGACTAAATCTTGGATGGTTTTTCTGAGAATAGGTATGTTTTTATCGACGAAATCGAGGATGTAAGTCTCGGAGGAAGTGTCGAGAAGCTTAATCGGAGGTGGATCGTGGATCTCCGGGAGACTGATGAGTCGGATTCCAGGCTCGGAGGCGGTGAGCGACGCCAGAGAAGCGTCGGCGTGAGGAGCATAAGGTAGATTCATGGAGAGGATGGTAATCATGGAAATCCGACGGTCCAGATTGATCAGACACTTTCCGAACTCGATCGTCGACAAGAGGTGGCCGGTCTCCGGCAGAGGAATGAAAATGAGCTCTGCTTTCTTCATCTCTTCCCACTCTTTTTCTGTTTTTTTTTCAATTGAAGAAAATTAAGTACACGGCAGAGAATTTTGTTTCTGCTGTGAATGTGGAGTCTGATGTGATAAAGTTGAACTAAACAAGAAAATGATAGAATAATTAGGTTTTGACGTGATGACTAAAAAAAAGATAGGAGACTTTTCTTTCGGCAGAGACTCTTTTCACTCTTTTTTTTCTGGTTTTTCTCTTTTGTGTTTTAGTATTTTTCTTTCCCTGGACCGACGAGAGAAACAAAATGAAAAATATGAAGAAAATGTTCTTATTAATGATCAGCGAACTGAATTACAAGAGGGAAATAAGAGAAAAACCAATGGTTTCCGGTGAAAATGGTAAAAGTTGCATTTCTTTTGTTGCAGCTCCTTTCCTTTGAGTCCGCCCCAATTATTTTCGTCAAAATAGGTATGGATTGGATGGAGCTCAACCGTGCCACTTCTTGTGGTTATGTGGACTTCTCAATTACTTCACATATGGGCTTCATTTTTTTATGTTACTACTATAAAAAGCCCATCAAACATATGGGCTTCTCAATTACCTCTAGACGTTCAGAGATAAATAAGGTTTTTTTACAAAATAAAACTTCTCAAACAGCGGTCTCTGATTGTTTATTTAAACCCTTTTATCGTTGTTATCATTACGTATAAACCCTTTTTAGCGCTATTTGTCATCGATTTTTTCTAACAACTTGAAGTGAGACTTTGGTGAATTACACAATGGCAAAGTTGTTAATAAAATGTTATATTTTCTGAACGTGATTTAAATAATAATTAAATACACAAAGATAAATAAATGTTATATGCTAAATTATAAATGTTATATGCTAAATTATATTATCTTTGAAACATACATAAGATACATAAACATATCTATGATTTTACCAAAATTTTGCAAATATGTACTGCAATTATCTTTACTTAGTCGACCAAAATCTTCTTAAAATAAGCTTAAAGTTAATTAACAAACTGTTCCTTTGACTTCAAAATTGTTCAAAGTCAAACGTGATGGTTTATGATATTATTTTTGTTTGAAAAAGAAGGTTAAATGACTTAAATCCAAAGGGAAATTCTCATCGGCTTCATCGCCTCTGGAATGCTGTGGTATTTCCATTGTTATTCTTCAAGTGTATATACCTTTTTCTCCTCTCAACACTGTCTCTCTCATAAACCCTTCCTCTTTTTTCTTCCCTTAGAAATCTCCGCCGGATTTTACACTTCTCCACTGGGGAAGTCACCGGGAAAATGGCTTTCCGGCGAGTATCTGCCACTGTAATTCTCTTCTGCTACTTACTGGTTTCATCTCAGTCTCTCGATTTCAAAACTCATAAGATCGAAGGACCAATTAAGACAATAGTCGTTGTAGTTATGGAGAATCGCTCCTTCGATCACATCCTCGGTTGGCTCAAATCGACCCGACCCGAAATCGATGGATTAACGGGTAAAGAGTCAAATCTCCTCAACGTCTCCGATCCAAATTCCAAGAAGATTTTCGTTACCGACGACGCCGTCTTCG
The DNA here is from genome assembly GCA_028015245.1 of Cardamine occulta. NCBI lineage: Eukaryota > Viridiplantae > Streptophyta > Magnoliopsida > Brassicales > Brassicaceae > Cardamine > Cardamine occulta. Next base: position 21,397,624 of record CM051365.1, read on the forward strand.
TAGACATGGATCCGGGTCATTCATTCCAAGCTATCCGAGAACAGATATTCGGGTCAAACGATACATCCGGCGACCCGAAAATGAACGGATTCGCCCAGCAATCGGAGAGTATGGAGCCTGGAATGGCCAAAAACGTGATGAGCGGATTCAAACCTGAAGTCTTACCTGTTTACACAGAGTTAGCTAACGAATTCGCAGTATTCGATCGATGGTTCGCATCAGTACCGACTTCGACGCAACCGAATCGATTCTACGTTCATTCAGCTACTTCCCATGGATGTTCAAGCAACGTGAAGAAAGATCTCGTTAGAGGATTTCCTCAAAAGACAATCTTTGATTCGCTAGACGAGAATGGACTCAGTTTTGGGATTTATTACCAAAACATTCCTGCTACTTTCTTCTTCAAATCTCTTCGTAGGCTCAAACATTTGGTGAAATTCCATAGCTATGCGTTGAAATTCAAGCTCCATGCTAAGCTTGGGAAGCTTCCAAACTATTCCGTTGTGGAGCAGAGATATTTTGACATTGATCTTTTTCCGGCCAATGATGATCACCCGTCGCACGATGTGGCGGCGGGGCAAAGGTTTGTTAAGGAAGTTTATGAGACGTTACGGAGTAGTCCACAGTGGAAAGAGATGGCTTTGCTCATTACTTATGATGAACACGGTGGCTTTTATGATCACGTTCCTACGCCGGTTAAAGGTGTGCCTAACCCTGATGGGATCATTGGACCCGACCCGTTTTACTTTGGGTTTGACCGGTTGGGCGTTCGGGTCCCCACTTTCTTGATCTCACCCTGGATAGAGAAGGGGACTGGTATGTGATTTGTCAAAATTTGGTATCATTGTTGAACCATTGCTCTTACACTTTTCATATTCTGCTTTGATAATTGAGTTTATACTGATCTTGAGTATTCAATATTTCATATTCAGCTTGATGTTTGAAATGTTGCACATGATTTTGCTGGCCTAATTTCATTTATTTGTCACACAACATTTTTTGTTTGGTTAATCACATTACATTGTTCAATATCTGATACTTTCCTTCTAGGGTTTCTGGATAAGTCTCCAACCAAGCAAATGTTATATAACTTTCTTGTGTATGCGAGTCTTTTTCTTATTGTTTCCCTTTGTGATTTTGATAAGACTGGTGTTGGGATCGATTTCGTTGCAGTGATACATGAACCTGATGGTCCAACACCACATTCACAATATGAGCATTCTTCTATACCTGCTACGGTAAAGAAACTCTTCAACCTAAAGTCGCATTTCCTGACCAAGAGAGATGCATGGGCTGGTACATTTGAGAAATACTTTCTATTCCGAGATTCTCCTCGCCAAGATTGTCCAGGTCTGTTTCATTTTCTACCTGATCTCCGCCCAGTACATTATACATGATCACTAAATACATTACAAATGTGTAAAGTTCTGATTCATTTAAAAATGCATATGCTATATATTGCTATCATGTATCTCACTGAAGCATGGTTGAAGCATCTATAGACAGTTGCGGTTTTGTTGAATTTGATAGTCAAAATACGGTTGTTGAAAGATACGCCTTGAATGTTGATGCAATTGAGAAGTATTAGTGATGAAAATTAGTAGATGTATTAATTTTAATTCTCATCTCAAGGGAACTAGAACTTATCCTTGAGATTGGTATCAGCAATTTCTGACCTTGATGACGTCTAACAGAGAAACTACCGGAAGTGAAACAGTCTCTGAGGCCATGGGGAGCAAGGGAAGACTCGAAGCTCTCAGAATTCCAAGTGGAGCTGATCCAACTCGCCTCCCAACTCGTAGGAGACCATCTCCTAAACTCATATCCGGACATTGGGAAGAACATGACAGTAAGTGAAGGCAACAAATACGCAGAGGATGCTTTTTTGAAGTTTCTAGAAGCAGGGAAGACTGCATTGGAAGCAGGAGCAGAAGAGAACACTATAGTCACTATGAGGCCGTCTCTGACGACCAGGACCAGTCCCAGCGGAGGGACCAACAAATATATTGGAAACTACTGAAGTCTAAAACTAAGAAATAGATTATATGTAAATATATGTGGCCTCCTTATGGCTCCCACTTGACTTAGATGCATTTATGATGTGGGAAAAGTATATACTGTACCTTGTACAATTGCGATGACTGTCGCTTCTGGCGTCCATCTCCATAGTTGGAGTGAATGGAGACTTCTTGTAACACTAATATGTATCCTTATCCAACAATAAATAAATAAATCATTATACCTAAACGTCTTGATGATTGGCTGATCCGATCCACAAACTCTCCCTTACGTTACATGTTGGAGTTTTTAGTTAGTAAGGTCTCATGTGAACATTTAAATCACAAGGAAGGCAATAGCCAATATGTTATGATTTAAATTTGCAGCAGACGGAGTCGTCCCGTAAAGTCTAAAACAGGGAGAAGAATCAATAGGAAAAAGTTTTATGAGAAATTGTATTAGATTTTCACAAAATATGAAGTTACAAATTTATACTAGAATTGAATTAAACTAGACATCCGGACTGACATTAAATCACGAACTAGGAATCATTTTACTAAAACCCTCTCTTTGACTATGCGTCTCTAAAATAATTAGTTTTAATGATATACGATAACATATTTCAAAATTAATATATAGACATAAATCCATAATGCACTACTCAATTGCAGTAGCATTCTTCTCGTAAATATGACTTACTAACTAATAATATATGCCATACACAAACACAGAAGACTATAGATAATTTATCAAAAACATTTGAAATTTATAGCTAAATAATATTAAATTTGAAAAAAGCCCAAATGACTAGTTACTTTAGGCCTTAGGGTCACTAATATTGTACTTTGTTAAAAAGAAAAAGATAAATTCCGATGTAGAATTAAAATAGAAACAAACTGATGTAAAGCAAAGTTAACCTCCGCATGGATCGGGGAACTGTATATCCCAACAAAAAGCAGAGGATATTTCTGAGGCCATTAAACAGAAAAGAAAAGAAAATAAAGGAAAGGAAAGTAGAAAAAATAAAAAGTTTGGCAGAAGAAGAAGAAAAAAGAAAAAGAAGAGAAAAAATGGGTCTTCGTCTCCGTCTTCGTATACCTCCCAAGAGCTCCCCTCGTTCACCTGCCTATCTCCTTCTTTGTGTTCTTGCTCTCTCCTTCTTCTCCTTCACCGCTTTTCTTCTCTACAAGGTCTCTTTACTTTCCTTCTCCATCCACATCTCTATATTGCTTCTTTTCGTTCAGCAATTTTATATCGAAACTCTGCAAATTACTATTTGGATCTGACATAATCATAGAATTTTGCTGTTTTCTATCCTCGAAATATTTGTTCAGTGACAAATTTGTCAGAAAGCTGCAGACTCTTGACGACATTGATTACTCGAAATTATGGTTTTTTCTATTTATGTTATTTGTTTTCTCCGTGATCGATGGATCTAATGAAAGATTTCAAGCTGAATTAGCTTTTAATGCTCTGCTATCTAAAGGGACAAACACGTGACTGAGTCCCTCTGATTTAAAGACTATTTTGTCTCACTGAGTAATTTCGTCGAACAGGTTGACGACTTTGTAGCTCAAACAAAAACTCTGGCCGGACATAACTTAGAACCAACGCCTTGGCACGTCTTTCCACGCAAATCTTTCAGCGACGCTACTAAACATTCTCAGGCTTACCGAATCCTTCAGTGCTCCTACTTCTCATGTCCATATAACGCCGTCGTCCAACCAAAGAGTCTCCAGTCAGATTCCGGCTCGACTCGTTGTCGAACCCAGCAATCGCAATGCCCAGACTTCTTCAGGTTTGTTAGAACGAACTAATTTTATTGATGGGGTTTTCACATGAATCAGAAAGAATCAAACTTTCTTTATTGGCATAAACCGTTGATGGTATCATTGATTTGGTGAAAAGCCAGGTGGATTCACCGGGACTTAGAGCCATGGGTAGAGACTGGGGTGACTCGAGAGCATGTGAAGAGGGCCAAAGCAAACGCTGCGTTTCGAGTGGTGATACTATCGGGAAAGCTATACGTTGATCTCTACTACGCGTGTGTGCAGAGCAGAATGATGTTTACCATTTGGGGGATCCTGCAACTGCTCAACAAGTATCCAGGGATGGTTCCTGATGTCGACATGATGTTTGATTGCATGGACAAACCCATCATCAACCGGACCGAGTCCATTCCCGCCCCGCTTTTTCGATATTGCACCAATGAAGCTCATTTGGACATTCCTTTTCCGGACTGGTCGTTTTGGGGATGGTATATATATCTCTCTCTTTCTTTTGACCCATTAGTTGTTTACTCAACTCTTGTTTGAATCTGAGTGTTGTGGTGAAGGTCGGAGACAAATCTAAGGCCGTGGGAAGAAGAGTTTGGGGATATAAAGCAAGGGTCTAGGAGAAGTAGCTGGGACAACAAGCAACCTAGAGCTTACTGGAAAGGCAATCCCGACGTTGTGTCGCCTATAAGAATGGAGCTCATGAAATGCAACCATTCAAGGTTATGGGGAGCACAGATTATGCGCCAGGTGTACTTTGCTTACATCATGCCTTTTCAGTAAATCCTGATAGATGGTTTAACCTAGTGGGAGTGATGCTGATGTGTGTGTTTTAAATACAGAACTGGGAAGAAGAGGCAAAAGGTGGGTTTGAACAATCCAAGCTCTCCAACCAATGCAATCACAGGTTAGTCCCAAGAAACAACCACAGTTATATATATATCACTATCACATGACTGGAGGATATGGGAAGGATCTAATATTGTTGGCTTTCATTGTATCATAAGGTACAAAATATATGCAGAGGGTTATGCGTGGTCAGTTTCTCTAAAGTATATCCTATCATGTGGTTCCATGACACTCATAATCTCACCTGAGTATGAAGATTTCTTCAGCAGAGGTCTGCTTCCCAAGGAAAACTACTGGCCTGTCTCTCCCACTGATCTATGTCGTTCTATCAAATATGCTGTTGATTGGGGCAATGCCAACCCTTCTGATGTATATAATAATACTCCACATTTTTCATCGAATTATCGATACATCAGATACCATTCATGTTTCTAAGTCGTTTGCTTTGCACAGGCTGAGACAATAGGAAAAAGAGGACAAAGTTACATGGAAAGTATTAGCATGACCCGGGTTTATGACTACATGTTTCATCTCATCACTGAGTACTCAAAGCTTCAGAAGTTTAAACCAGAGAAGCCGTCTTCAGCTAAAGAAGTATGTGCAGGATCATTGCTTTGCTTTGCAGAACAGAAAGAGCGGGATCTACTCGAAAGATCTAGAGTTGTTGTACCTTCTCTGGATCGACCATGTCAACTTCCAGATGCAGATAGGAATAGGCTCGAGAGGTTAATCCAACAGAAGAAGAAAACAATCGAAAATGTTAGATACATGGAGATGAAGAGAACAGAGAGGGGTTCCAGATGAATTGTCTTTTCTGGAACTTAAATTTTGGATTAACCTTTCTTTTTCTTAGACATACGAATGTGTTCATCAGCTGTAGCATGAAATGATAATTGATTACGACTTGATTGATAGAACAAAGAAACCATAATCTTACAGTTACACGAGGTGATGTTTGAATAAAACACAATGATAAATAATCAGTCTGACTCAGATTTTCAAAAGTAACAAAATAGAGCCATAAGATACAAATCCTAATCCTTTGGTTTTGGAGGAACTTAAAGTGACAAACGTGAAAACTGAAGAGCAGCTATTGAAATTCAGTCAATCACGTATTCTCAACTTGGTAACTTCGGATTATTCCAAGTATTGACCAAAACCCAAGAAATGAAAACTAACCAGATCCAATCCTTTGGACTCAAGCATTCCCAACCTCAAACTCGTCATCATCATAAGGCACTTCATACTCGAAATCTTGGTCTCTGTTCTCCATGGTTTTCCCAAATGTAAATGCCTTAGTACCCATTGTTGTGAAAGGCATCAACCCAAACGCACGGGCCGTTTTGATCTCTCTAGCAATCTTCCTTTGTGCCTTGGCGCTAATGCCAGTCTATACAAGAGATAAATAAAAAAAGAGTTTCATCATACGGACTTGCAAAACATCATCAAGCATCGTAGAAACCAAGTTGGACTAAAGCGAGAAACATCCAAATTGACCTGTCTCCTCTTAATAATGATCCCAGCTTCGGTGATGAACTGCGCAAGGAACCTAACATTCTGTCCAACAAAACATATTTCATAGGTGAGTATAAAAACACATGCTGCACTGCTTCTGAAACATAATGTAACCCAAATTACACTCACCCTAAAATCAGCGTTCCGGAGAACTTCGTCAGTAGTTATCTCAGACTTGTTATTCTGTCTAAGATTTTGCGTCGGCTTTTTGAAACTCATATCCTGCAAGAAACTAACAAAAGCGTCTAGTGTCTGTCTGGAAAAATATGGACTCGTACCTTCCCTGAAAATCCAAGCTAGAATAGAAGACAATTATACATGAACTACACATTCAAATAACACGAATGCGAATCCAAATCATTGAGTGATAATACTCGATTGCAAATCTACAGTACAAATGCAACAATAGACAAAACGAATTTCATATAATCACCTATATAAATTGATTCAGTAACACTTATGATCAAATAATTAAACACAGTCAATAAAAGAGTTGTAAGAAAGCATACCCTACGGAAATTATTACTGCCCCAATGGAAGCTATCTGGCCTGAAAGAGTAAGTATCCTTGAAGCCTTCTCCTTCATCGGTATTGAAAATCAGTGCAGCTTCTTTCAATTTCCCATCCATACCATCTGATGAAGGATCGAAGCTCTCGTCTCTATTCATAAAACCACCACTTGAGTATCTCGACCCGCCTGATCTATTATAGCCATTGAAATCGCGCTTATCTTTCTCCGCCTTACTGAGATGCTGGTAGAAACCACTGCTTTTTTCATCGTTGCCAGTATAATCGCTAAACAGCGCGTCGTAATTGTCAATCTGGTTCAGATCTTCTCAGTTCGATTCGATTCTTAGTGGTTAGTTTTGACAAAATCAGAGAATTTGAACGAACAAAAAAATGTAGGATGGTGTTTACCTTCATTAGCGTTGGTGGCGAGGCTTCTAGACGCGATTGGACGAAATGGTCCAAGGAGAGTGACGTCGTTGAGGGAACGAATAGCGAAACGGGTGATTTTCATCCTTCGCTACTTAGGGTTTTTCGATTTTTTCTGTTGTTCCGATCTGAGGTTTTGGCAGAGATAGAGAGGGAGGGTCGCTGACACGAAGACGACGGGAGAGAGGATTACACTTCAGTCAAAATGTAATGGGCTCATGAGGCCTCTATTTTATTTGTTGATCCTTTAGTCCCATTGTTTGCTTCTCTTTCTAAAACCAGATAAAAATTTGCCACATATAATACAAGGACTTGCTCATAAACTAATTGCCTCAAGTATAGATCTATTCTTTAATAACATCTAATTAAAATTTTAACAGAATTTTTACGAACCCCCAATGCCATTTACCAAAGATGTTGCTCTCGGCAAGTCGACAAATTAATATCTCAAATTCACAATAATGTATTCAGAAATAATTGCCATAAAGTTTGGTTTGCTTCGCCGTTAGGCACATGTCCGACCAAATTTTGGATCCAAACAAACAAAAACGACCTCACTTTGATTTTCTATTAATTTTACCCTTTTTAAAGATAAAAGGAGATCGTAAACTTTTTGTTTTTTTCCAGCGACTGGATGAAAGTTAGGGCTTTTATTAAAAAGTTACTTAAGTAGTATTGAAGCTGGTCGCCATCGCCACGCTCACATGACCAATAAACACAGACACCATGTTTATGTAGTTGTCATTAACCTACAGGACAAAGATCGTTCTCTATCTACTAAACATTCATAATCATGTTACCAAAAAAATTAAAGTGGATATCTCTATCTCAATTATATTCTATTATTTATTTGTTTTACATAAGCCGTAATTACGGAACTGTGTCTCCACAACATATTTTATAATCTTAAAACTTTCAATAAAAATGAATATCTTTAATTCGATTATGTACAAATTTGAAAGATATTTTTATCACAACAAAAATATAACAATAGTAGAATTTGCATATGTTAATACATTTAGATTTAGTCAAATGACAACCAAAAAATTACATCAGACATTGAAAAAAAAAGTTAAATATTCAAACAAAATTAATAAATCGGATTATATGTTAATTTTAGTTTCGAAAGAAGTAATTTATCTACTCAGTTTTTGACAATTTTTCGATAGATCTTGAATACTAAAATGATTTAAAAAAAAAATGAATCAGAAGTAGTACAAACACATTCAACAAAAGTGTATGAGATGACACAAATGTCACATCAACTATATATGTGATTATTTAAATGACCGATAGCCGATAGATGCCAGGGAACTATAAGAATTAGATAACTATTAATCAGGGATTAGATTAACCACATAATTCAGAGCTTACGTATTAGAAAAGGATTACGAGAGAAGATAATAATAGGTTTGATTATTATTTTCTCCAAAAATTTCAATCAACGAATATCAATAGATCTATAGATGAAAGTAGCTGACGTGTTTTTAGCAAAAAAGAAAAAAAAGTAGCTGACGTGTATGATAGTTTTGTTCTTTCCATTACAACCAACAAATGAAAAGTGGAGTCAATTCAAATACCTTTTGATTGATATTTTGGTGGTGTTGAGAGTTTCTGTCCAAGTACTTGATCTACAGTCTCCATCGAGTACTAATCTACTAAGATGCTTCACATTAAAAAAAGGTCTTTTAACACGTGGTGGAATACTAATGGATTCATAAAGTCATCCACTTATAAAGTTCCGTAGTGTCAAAAGGAAACAGCGAAGGACCACAGATCGAACAGCGAGCGTTGGTCCCTTACTGTCTGCTCAACACAGGGGATCTGAGATTAAGGGTTCACGATTAATTATCGGGTTTTATTTCTGTATTTTGTTAATCATCATGTGACGGACGAAACATGGGATTAATTAATTTAATACTGCGATATTTGTCTGTGTATTCTAGTCTCTCTTAAGTCTGATGCTCTATTAATTTGATCACTTGAGGTGCAACATCTATCTCCCAATTATTTGAATTGAATTAGTGTGTCGTCTTAATTAAGGGACGTGGCACAGCAACCATGGAACCATCTTTTAAAGAATTCTTTTCTGGAAAATGAAAGGGACACCGTTCTATAAAAGCCATTGTGCTCTCTTCTGCATTTTCCCTTTCAAATATTAGTCCATTTTTTTAATATTTATAAACAATTTTCTTCGTAAATTATAGAGTGAGTTATAATAATAAACAAAAAAATGTTGATCAATACTAAAGAAACGTGTTTGATTATGAAAGCTCGTTTAAACCTAAAACAACGTTATATATATATATATATATATATTGTACTTGCTTGTCGACACTTATTTGGCACGAGCGGTCCAATATGTTTTAATTTGTGAGAAGTTACGTACTAATGCATAGCTGGTATTCGGATGACCAATAATTGTTTTCCCTAGATTGGTTGAAAAATATATACGTATAGATTTAAAAATGCAAGGTTCTTAATGATTTTTATAGAACACACAACTCTCTCGATCAACCTCTATTACATGGGTCGATCTTATAGAACCAATCATCTATAAGCTATATATATACCTGAGCCTAGACTTCCAATAATTTTTTTTTTTGTAATATGATTTGTAAATAATGCTTAACAACAACATATCAACATAAAAATTTAACCAACAAAGAAAAACATAACAACAAATGCTTATTAACTCCAGTCCCATAACTCTATTTACTTATAAAATCCAATATTCTTCTTAACTTCAACTTTCATTAGTTAAACATCAGAGCGATCACATAAGGGTTGAATATATGAACTCCTCTCAAATATACCAACTCAAACGAGATTACCCCAAACTTGTTGGCTATTCATTTGCCAACACAAAAAGTTTTCAAACTTCATTATACATCACAATCTATTATTTCTTTCAGAATTACCCAAATTCAATTAAAATCACAATTTCGATTAGTTAACCATAAAATCGCGTTTTTGCACCGCGTTTACGTCTGATACGGATTTATTTGGATAATCCCATGACCCGTAAATGAAACCCTCTCTTTCTTTTGGAGGGTTTCCGATGAAAATCTCCAACGATTAGAGTCTTAATTCATCGTCTTCTTCAATCTCAATCCCAACAAAGATCTCATCTCCTGATTTGATCTCTATCCCTAATCTAGCGACTCAATCTGCTCCAAGTCCTAATTACGCTTCAGAATCTTCTAGAAGTCTCCCAAATAGATCTAAACCATTGAATTGCTTCAACATCTTTGAATCAGCTTCGAGTTTGTTTAATGTTGAGAGGTTTCGTGATAATGGCTACGTTCTTGCTCTGCAATTAGAAACTTCAGGAGGAAATGACACGAAGATCACAGTTTTTTCTCCAATCAACAAAGCAATTCCAAATTCCATTACCAAATTCTCCGATTACGCTACTATTTTCAGAGGACATGTAATCAATAGACTTCTTTCTTGGAAAGATCTTCATAAATTGGCATGGGAAAGATCGATTCTGCAAATTGTTCTTAAGGGTTATGAAATTGAGATCATGGGAAAGACTCGAATCGTTGGAGATTTTGCATCGGAAATCCTCCAAAAGAAAGAGAGGGTTTCATTTATAGGTCATGGGATTATCCAAATAATTACGGATCAGAAGTAAACACTTTATAGAAAACACGATTTTATGGTTAATTAATCGAAAGTGTGATTTTAATTGAATTTGAGTAATTGTGAAAGAAATAAGAGATGATGATGTATAATGAAGTTTGAAAATTTTTTGGGTTGGCATACGAAGAACCAACAAATTTGAGAGATTTTGTTTGAGGTGGTATACTTGAAGAAGATTTATACAGTCAACCCATCATATAAAATTGACGATAAAGAAAAAAGACGAGAGCGAGAATTTTTGTCTCATCCATTTTACAACGAAATTAATGACTATTATATGAATTATAAGTCATTTTATGGTCATCTATCTAATTTTTTATTTATTACCGGAATAAGCTATTTTGAAGAGATTGGCGATTGGGTAAAAAGATGCCTATGCGATCGAGGAATAAAAGAAGTGCGAAGTAATGTGAAATAATAAATAAACAAAAGCTCTTTATTGGATGATAAATGACAATGACGCGAAAAAGTATAAAAAGGTAGTGTTTGGGACTCTAATCACTTATGCTTTTGCTCTTTTTTCTTATGACATTCACCTAATCTTTTATAAAGTTAAGTCATTTGTCTACCACTCAATGCTTTTTTATTTTTCTCTTCTATAATTAAGTTGACTTTTCTTAGTTAATCCCAATTTCTCTTTGGATCATAAACCAGATATCATTATTTTTCTATTTATGAACCAGATAGAAGAGAAAGATGCAAAAAGTTGGGAGATGTGACCGGTGACCCCCTGATGTTCCAAGACTATCAGTATACTTTGTTAACTATGTTTTTGAAAAAAAATGAAGATCAAATATATGCGCATACAGTAGTAATAGAACTATAATGTATGTTATTAAAAAAAAAAATTTTGGGGGACAAAGATCTATCGTCAAATCTATAGCGTGATGAAAAAGCAGTGAAACAATTTGACAGGAGAGAAAAAAGGAAAAGCAAAGAATAAAATATTATAATATAGTCGTTTATTTTCGTGTCGGTAAAAATTAAATAATAAAAGTTAGGAATCTTGGTTAAGAAATGTTTGGGCCATATATAATCAAAGCTATCAAACTTGTACTCCAATTTATGCTTCAATTTTTCCCGTTAAAATTAAAACTCTCTCTCACATGCTGAATTTTGTAAAGTTTGTTCTATTTATATAATTTTTAAAAAGTTTGAAACAAAAGGAGATATAAGCAAATGAATGATAGAAGAGAAAGAAAACAGAATGAATAATAGAAGAGAATCAAAGATGTAAAGTGGGGAAAGGCAGAGAGAGAAAATACGAGCACCACATATGAGAAAGAGCAAACAAAAAAGAGAATAAAAGAAAAATCAGACAATATATTGGGCGGGTCCCACAAGCAATATACCACCAAAACAGCGACCCGGGCCCTCTCTAGTCTGTACATATCCAAGCGTTAGATTTTTAGGATTGAAGCGAAGCGAAGCAAACCCAAACCAGATATATATATTTATTTAACTGTTATATTACTTTTAAGCTATAGAGACTAATCAGAGGTTTTTGATTACTTTTCTGATAAAAATCATTTCCTGACTTGTTTTATATTTTGAAATTTTGTTTTTATTGTTGAGTTTCTGGTTTTGTTGGTAGGGAGACTAAGTGGGTTGGTTTGATTGGAAAGGGCTCTCGTTGGCTGATTTTATTTTTCTTTTTGGCTTTTCCCGGCGATGCCGACGCCGGTGAACACGGCGAGAGAATGCTTAACGGAGGAAGCTGCACGTGCTCTCGACGATGCTGTTGCAGTCGCTCGTCGGAGGAGCCACGCGCAGACTACGTCACTCCACACTGTTTCCGCTCTTCTCGCGATGCCGTCATCGATTCTCCGGGAAGTTTGCGTCTCACGCGCCGCGAGGAGTACTCCTTACTCGTCGCGTCTTCAATTCCGAGCTCTGGAGCTCTGCGTCGGCGTATCTCTTGACAGACTCCCGTCTTCTAAGTCTCCGGCGACGGAAGAAAATCCACCGGTTTCGAATTCGCTCATGGCGGCGATCAAGCGGTCTCAGGCGAATCAGAGACGGCACCCGGAGACGTATCACCTCCAGCAGATCCACGCCAGTAACGGCGGTGGATGCCAAACGACGGTTTTGAAAGTGGAGTTGAAGTATTTCATATTATCAATCCTCGACGATCCGATTGTGAATCGTTTATTTGCTGAAGCCGGGTTTCGGAGCTCCGACATCAAGCTCGATGTGCTTCATCCTCCGGTAACGCAATTCTCTTCCCGCTTCTCACGAGCTCGTTGTCCGCCTCTCTTCCTCTGTAATCTTCCTAATTCAGATCCTAGTCGCGAATTTCCGTTTGGTGGGAGCAGTAGTTTCGATGAAAATTCTCGGAGAATCGGAGAAGTATTAGGCCGGAAAAAGTTGAAGAACCCGCTCCTAGTTGGTAATTGTGCTAACGAAACTCTTAAAACCTTTACTGATTCGATCAACTGTGGGAAACTAGGGTTTCTTCCTGCAGAGATTAACGGGTTAAGCGTAATTAGTATAGAGAAGAAGATTAGTCAAATTTTAGCCGTGGGATCGGATAACGACGAGGAGATTGGCGTGAAAATTGATGATCTAGGAAGATTAGTAGAGCAAAATGGCTCGAAATCGGAAATAGTGCTAAATCTGGGAGAGTTCAGTATCTTAACCGGTGGAAACAGTAACGCTTTAGAGAAATTGGTGTTCAAGCTCTCGGATTTGCTGAAACATCAAAGTAAGAAACTCTGGTTCATCGGATGTGATTCCAGCAACGAGACGTACACGAAGCTTCTCGATCGGTTTCCTACAATCGAGAAGGATTGGGACCTTCATGTTCTTCCAATCACATCCTCTAAACCCTCCAGTCAAGGGGTTTATCCAAAATCAAGGTATGCCTTTGCAATTTCCGTTAACATTTATTAGACTGTAGAACTGAACTTTATACCTCTAAAATTTGGCTGAAGTAACTTGGAACATCCTTATATTTGTGGGAATAGTTTATTGTTTACGTCAATGTCGAAAACATGAACTCAAATATTTTAACATATCCATCTTGTGCTTGATGTTGTCATAGCTTAATATGAATCTATTGGTTACAGCTTGATGGGATCCTTTGTTCCGTTTGGAGGGTTCTTTTCGTCTACATCCGATTTCAGAGTACCGTTGAGTACCACAGTGAGTCAGAAGCTTTCCCGATGTCACCTGTGCAACGAGAAGTATTTACAAGAAGTAGCGGCTGTCGTCAAGGCCAGTTCGAGTCCCTCTCTGTCTGATCAGTGTTCTGAAAAGTTGCCCTCTTGGTTACGGGCTGCAGAGACTGAGTTAGACAAGGGAACAACGGGCAGCAGTAAGGTGCGTTTTTATCAACTTCTTCATAATTTGCAGTCGGTTCTGATGGTTTAATGCAATATCTTGAGAGAGATTTTGGTTCTGATTCAGTGCAGGCTATAGATGAGCCAAACGCGTCAGCCTCGCAAGCCGCAGCTCTGCAGAAGAAATGGGACAACATATGCCAAAGTATCCATCAAACTCAGGCATTTCCTAAACTCGGTTTTCAGTCTGTGACTCCGCAGTTCCCAGTTCAGAAGACTTTGCAAAGCCCACCAGGGCAAAATGGTCCCAGTATTCCCAGCAGAACTCCTGTAAGCTTTTTGGAGACGCCTAAACTGCTGAATCTGCCACTCTCAAAGCCAAAAGATATGGAGGATCTTACGACATCAGTGACTAACCGCACAGTGAGTTCTCCTTTGAGCTGTGTTACTACAGATTTAGGATTGGGAGTAATCTATGCATCAAAAAGTCAGGAATCAAACACACCGAGAGAGAAACCGCTGCTGGTGACTCTACACTCTCCTTTAGCACAGAAAGATCAGAAAGATTTCAAGTCTCTCAGAGAATTACTCTCTGCTAAAGTTGCCTGGCAGACCGAAGCTGTGAATGCCTTAAGCCAAATTATCTGCGGATGCAAAAGTGACTCCACGAGAAGAAACCAAGCAAGTGGATTTTGGCTTGCTCTTCTTGGACCTGATAAAGCGGGGAAGAAGAAAGTAGCGTTGGCTCTTTCTGAAGTCTTCTATGGTGGTCAGGTCAATTGCATATGTGTGGATTTTGGGGCAGAGCACTGTTCTCTTGATGACAAATTCAGAGGCAAAACAGTGGTTGATTATATAGCCGGTGAGTTATCAAGGAATCCACACTCTGTTGTTTTACTAGAAAACGTGGAAAAAGCGGAGTTCCCGGATCAGATCAGATTGTCTGAAGCTGTGAGTACTGGGAAACTCCGTGATTCGCATGGAAGAGTGATCAGTATGAAAAATGTGATTGTTGTTGCGACTTCTGGGATTTTCAAGGATAATGCTACTGATCATGTTATTAAACCTGTGAAGTTTTCTGAGGAAAGAGTTCTCAGCGCTAGAAGCTATAAACTAGAAATAAGGTTAGTCGATCCCGCTAAAATTGGGGTAAATAAGAGAAAACATGAGCCAGAAACAGAGCAGCGTGCAGAGAAGTTGCAACGCTCATATCTAGATCTGAATCTTCCAGTGCATGAAACAGAAGTTAGCATGGATCATGAGACAGAGGACATGAACACTTGGTTCAATGATTTCATTGAACAAGTAGATGGAAAAGTGACATTTAAACCGGTTGACTTCGATGGTTTAGCTAAGAACATTCAAGGGAAGATGGTTTCACATTTTGAGCGGTGCTTTGGATCTGAAACACATCTAGAGATTGATAACGAAGTGATAGTTCAGATTTTGGCGGCTTCATGGTCATCACTATCATCAGGGCAAGATGAGAAAACGGTTGATCAGTGGATGCAAACTGTTCTTGCTCCGAGCTTTGCTGAAGCGAGACAGAAGTACGGTTCAAATCCTATGTTGGCAGTGAAGCTGGTTGCTTCCAGCGTTTTAGCAGCCGGAGTAGAGTTGCCGGCGAAGGTGGATGTGATGTGATTACACATATATAAATGAGGTAATAAATAGTTATGATTGTTTTGTCATCGAAAGTTTTTGGCTTGTAAATTAAAAATGTATAATGACTGAGCTATCACTTGGTACATAGGTTTGTTTAGGAGTACCCATTTGCCACAGCTTTTTTGGCATTTGAGTTTAGGTATTTCTCCTAATTTAGATGTATTAAACCATCTTCTCTGTAACCGAGTTTGTATATTATGTTTATCGAAATATAGGAATTGAGATGCAACATGCATGGGGTTCACTTTTCTTTTTAATTTTGGATTTCCGTTTGTAAATTATCTTAAAGTTTGTTTGTATTGCTGGGTTTTTTTTTTGGATGGAAATCTTGCAAGAAATAAACACCAACCACCATAATTTATGAATCTATGAGAAATACTTGATTGATTTTAAAATGAATCAAACCCCTCCCATGTATCAACATCAGTTAAACCAGAACATTCTTTCATCCATTCAAAAGTCAAAACCCTGGCCGAATTGACCTCCCTGAATTGAATTGTTGCTTGAAAACGATATCGTTTGACTGATTTCTGTATTAGGAGTGGAAAACGAGAGAGGCAGAAGGGAATGAGATTAGGATCAGATTCGGCTAATGTCACGACCAAAGACAAAAGTAGTGAGCCAATTGATAGCGACATAGAAGCGGTTTCTCCAGCTGACGACTCGAGTCAGATACGCAGATCTCCATATGAACCAGCTCACAAAACCTGCCATTGATATTCCTTTTCCTTCCTGCAGAAGAAAACTCTCTCCCTCGTAAATAGCTATCTATGTGAGGGATTTTTAAGTGAAAGTGAATGAGAGCTTTTTTTAACATACCTTACTCTCACGGAGATCAACGAGAGCTTTGTATCTCCCAATAGTAGCCATACTTCCCAAATGCTTATACACAAATGGTTCTCCAAGTTGCATTTCTTTTGCGCTATAGGCTCTGCCTCCTCCAGCTTTTCCCATCACGTTCAACAGATTCGCCAAGTATTTGCCTTCTCTCTCAGCCACCTTCATTCATCAGAGAGACTTGCAGGTTAGGTTAAGACTCGGCCCAACAAAAGAGATTATTACAACATTCAGATAGATTGATGAGAGCTAGAGACCTGTGCAAGAGCAGGAAGTGTTGATTTTCCTGTGCTCTCGAGATATCCGCTACAGTCACCGATTGCAAATACGTCTTGTACAGAGGGTACACGCATCCACTCATCAATTCCAATCCTATTTGGAAACAGAATGATCCAATATCAGAAACTGTTCTGAAATTGATATTTGTGGAAAATAACAAAACAAGATTTGTTGTGATATTGTAATTAGCTGACCTTCCACCTGGATCTTTTGGAAGACCAAGAGACCTCACAAATGAAGATGGTCCAACACCAGTTGACCACACTAAGAGGCCGTAAGGAACTTCAGTACCATCGTCAAGGATTAGCTTCTGAGGCTTCACTTCTTTCACAATCCCACGCACGAGCTTCACTCCAGACTGAAGTCAAAACTAACAGATTTTCAACATAAAAAATATCCAGATTCTCTCAAATTAAAGCATAGTGAGCTGTAATAACCTTGTTTAACTGCTTGATTGCATAGTGCCTGAGCCGATCGTCGAAAGAAGAAAGTATATCCCTTGCCTGGAAAGAAACAGTAGTGATCAAAATTTCATATTTATGAAACTTATCATATGGAAATAGAATGAAGTCATAAACAACAAACCTCGATCAAAGTAACACGAATGTCGTCTTTCACATGAGCAGATCTCTGACGAACATCTTTCATGATGAAATCACTCAATTCACCACTAAACTCAACACCAGTTGGCCCACCTCCAACCACAACGCAATGCAACAGCCTCTTCTTCTCCGCCTCGGATATGCCTAATATTGAAATTTTTGTAAGAGAGTTTAGTTTTCATATTAAGGTAATAAAGTGGATGAAGAATGTTTTGTTAATACCTGGAACATCAGAGAGCATGAGGTTAAGAAGAAGCTTCCTGCGGATTTCTTGAGCGTGGTGAACCTCACGGAGGAAGATGGCGTTTTCCAAGACGCCATTAATTCCAAATGTGGATGCTTCTGCACCGCAAGCTAGAACCAGTTTGTCATATGCGATCTTGAACTTCCATGGCTTCAATGTGCTCAATCCCTCAGTTACAGTCTCACAATGCACCTGTTGAAACCAAGATCAAGACACAAGTCACAAAGTCAAAACTACATTGCCTTGGCAAACACAGAAACAAGTTTCACATTACTTTTACTAAGGTCAACCATATTAAGCAAAGTCAAGTGTATATAGAAATTAAAAATACGAATTATATTCTATTTTAAAAATATGACTTTTTCTCATATAGAAACGCAAACACATGTCTAAATGAATCTTCTTGAACATTTCATCAATTGTAGAAAAATCCCAGCTGCGAGATTTTCCCCCAATTTCAAGAACTTCACCGTTGTTACCTAAACCGTTTCCAAATTCAGCAATCAGCAATCAGCAATCAGCAACATACCCAATATCCAATTTGAGAAATTAATACGAAATATTGAGAAAGCGATTAAGCGAAAACATCCGGTTTAGCAATTACCTCATGATTATCAGCATCAAGTTTGGAGCAATTAGCGAGGAAGTAATAAGAACCGGGTTCTCGAGAAATCGCCGGTTGAATACGAGAGATTGGCTCAGCAACGGACCTAAACTCAAGCGTACCGACGCAAGTAGAAGCCAAGAGAGGAGTAAAGACCATGTGGTTCCTAGGAGAAACACAAACGACGTCGTAAATACTCGTATCGATTCCTTTCATAAGCCGACAACCCGCCCAACCCGACCCGAGAACCAGAACCCTCGGCTTCTCTCCTTCTTTAGTCGGAGCCAAACCGTCATTTCCATTAACTACCTCAGTTGCTTGAACCGTCTCGCTCTGTTGCTGGTGTTGCAGAGCGGTGCAGAAACGGGACGAGGGAGTGTAAGATTCGTAGTTTTTGAACAAGTTTCCGACCGACGAAGTGGTCGGCGAGATTCTTACGAGGTTTTTGATCCAAAACATGATTCTTTAGTTCTCGAAATCGACAAGCAATAATGTTATTATTGCCCTAACATTATTGGAGAATTGAACAACTAGTATTCCTACGAGCCGCCTAGTATTCACTGTATGCGTATGAGAAAAAACCTACGTGCCAGATTTGGAAATGACAGGTGGCATTATTCTTCTTTCTCTACAAAATTAATGGAAATTTTTCGTATTTGTACGAAGGATAATAATAACTCTGATTCTGAATTTCTTTGGTAGCCACAGAAATATTTAAAACGTTTTAACAATAATATCAAGAATATTCTGTGTTTAACACACGACGGCTGATTCGATAAATAAACGAAATTCTTACGACCGTACACGACGCCATGTGCTGTAGTAGCATTGGGCGAAACTTCAAAGAAAAACAAATGGAAAAAAATTCTAAAAAGTTAATGGTGTTGAAAATTCTATAAATAAAAATAAGAAACGTCAGAAGAACTTGATGCGCAAGAAACGACAGTAAAAAACATGTGATTCACTAAGACTGATGTGGGGCGCCAGAAAAGGACCTCAAGATTATTCGCTGACCTGTGATCGGCCGAATAGCAAAGGCTGACGGGCGGCCCAAAACTCATCGCCGCTTAATTTATGACCCAATAGCCTATTTCTATAGATAAATTACTATTCTGGGTTTTATGAAAGCCCAACCCAATTTCCAATTTCCATTTTTCATTTAAAATTGTTTATACAATTTTATTCGGAAAAACAATCAACATTTAATGAAATAACGCGTACGAAATAGTCCAAACACACAAAAATCCATGTTTGCGGAGAAATTTCAAGTGTAAGATAAAAAAACTTGATTACTGGTACGTTCCTTCCAATAAATACGACTCAGTCCCAGGCATACTTTAAATTGGATGGTACAATCACGTTTAATGTGTCCATTTTCGTTTAAGTCCTTAACAATCTTTAACTGCAAAATATATTCGAGAATGCACAACCAATTTGTCAAGGAAAATGAACCTGTGATGCAAAATATGCACTGTTATTAATTTGATATAAGTCAGTGAAGCTAAAGAGTAAAAGAATCGAAACTTGTACAGTGGCAACAAGAGATATGCGCCAACTTGGAGCGTTCTCCCTTGGATTTTCTCTTGTTTGAAAAATTCATAATGTGGAAGCATCAATAGGCTATAGACTATAGTGGACCCAAGTCAACTCTACTATATTCGTGCCTAAAGTAAGCGGTTCATCACAAGATGATATGATGTTCAAAGTCATCGGTCAATCTTAACTGATTTTAGATTTTTAATGTTTAAAAACTATAAAAATTGTTTCTTTTAAACAAAAATACTAATTTTAAAAGTGTGTCTCTAAGTAAACAAAAATGCAAAAACAGAGAGTAAAACGTAGAAACAGACAAAATAAATAAGTAACTCTGAAGGGTTAACTACTTTGTTTAGAATTTTTTTATCAACAGATAAAAAAAAAACTAGTTGGTTTAGAATAATGTTAACAGCTTAATTTAAGCCCAAAAAACGAAGTAGACCAAAGGGACCCCAGAGAGGTTGATGTCTTGATGATAGCTACTAGCTAACGAGCTGGATACGTTCGATGGGTGTCAAAGATGCATTGGTGATTTTCGTGGACTAGTATAGTTAAAAGGGAAATTTTGTTCTGGCTAAAGTCTTATAAATTAAGTCTATTCACATCTTAGAATATGCTGCGTAAAAGTCTTATAAATTAAGTTCTTTTAAATTAATTTGGCAAACAAAAAAAATGACAACATACGAGAGAAGCTGGTGTTGGATGGCTTTGGTGTTCATAACTGTATCAATGATTCCCCAATTCCAAATGAAAGGATGTGTAGCCTGTCTTGAAACTGAACGGATGGGTCTGTTGCAACTCAAGTCGTATCTCAACTCTCTGCTTCCTAGTCCCGATGAAGAAAGTATTCTCAAGTCATGGACTCATGATGATCGTGGCAGTGACTGCTGCCATTGGGAGAGAGTAAAGTGCAGTACTGACGCCATTGGTGGCCACATCGTCCACCTCTCACTCAATCAGTTGCAAATTCAATCTCTAAATCTGTCTTTGCTCCATAGCTTCCCTCAACTCGAAACTCTTGACTTTTCCTCCAATGGGTTCAATCACTTATTTGATCCCATCTATGGTACGTTCTGATCTCTTTTCATGAAAGACACCGTTAAAATTTTCAATGTGTCTCCAATTTTCTTTAGTACTGTTTCAGGTTTTAAGAGCTTTCAGGGACTAAAGAAGCTGAGGACATTGGATTTCTCTGGAAATCGTCTCAACAACAGTGTTCTTCCTTTTCTAACTGCAGCGAGCTCAGTTACGACTCTAAATTTTGAAAGCAATGAACTGAAAGATGTCTTTCCTCCAAATGGTAATGAAATATCTATTTGATTTTCTTTTAGAACTCATGAGCTTTCAACTCAAAAATAATTAGCAATCAATGTAGAGGTGTTTGTCCATTATATATGATTATGTTAGATACATCTCTATTTTAGTATTTTTTTAATGTGGAACATTATATCTTAGTTAAGCATAACTGTCATATTTTGTTTTTTAAATTTCAAGTTGAATAATGTCAGAAGAATCTCACTACAATAAGATTAAAGGACAGTACTGGTTTTCAACTAGTTCAACTATCTTCTATTACTATTGCAGACCTTTGCATAGGATTTTCATATGAGCATAACTAGCTAATTCATCTAGGTCGGTATCAAATATTGACAAGGATTAATCTAGATATTGTTTGGTTTGCAGAATATTTTTCGTTTATACTAGATTTTTAATGGATCATGCGATACGTTATTATTTATGTATTCATCTATTATTCCAATTGCAGGTTCAGTGTTTCCTTCATCTTTACAAGTGTTGAATCTTAGAAGGAATCAATTGTCTTCGGCCCCCAAAGGTGAAATACTACAATCTTATCTTTACAAATCATTCATAATCTTTCTCTTCTTTACAAATTATTCATTCTCTTTTATTTTAACTCATTTCAGGCTACTCAGATATTTGCAGACTAACAGATCTCCAAGAGCTCGATTTAAGCAGCAATGCTTTGACAAGTATGCCTTATTGTCTAAGTAACCTAACGCGTCTCCGAACTCTTGATCTCTCCGGAAACCCATTGAACGAAAACTTGTCTTCCTTTGTGTCCGGTCTACCATCAGCGCTTGAGTACTTATCACTTCTTGATAATAACTTCAATGGTTCCTTCTCGTTCAAGTCACTGGTCAATCACACAAGACTCACAGTATTCAAACTTTCATCAAAAGTTGGTGTGATCCAAGCTCAGACCGAGAATTCGTGGGTTCCTCTGTTCCAGCTAAAGATGCTAACGTTACGAAATTTCAATCTTGGCAATACAATTCCTGGCTTTCTTGTTCATCAACATGACTTGAGCTTCATTGATCTTTCTTCTAGCCAGTTGACAGGATCATTTCCAGCTTGGCTTTTACAGAATAACACAAGACTGCAGACTATGTTACTGAACAACAATTCGTTGACAAAGCTTCAGCTACCTCAGCTGCTTGTTCATGGCTTACAAGTTCTCGATATCTCAAGTAATAGGATATACGATTCGATTCAAGAAGATGTAGGAAGGGTCTTTCCAAAGCTAAGGTACATGAACTTTTCTTCAAATAATTTTCATGGAACCATTCCATCTTCTATGGGCGTGATGAATAGTCTACTTATGTTAGACATGTCATTTAACGGTCTGTCGGGACAACTACCTAAAACATTTTTAAGTAGTTGCTACTTGTTGAAGTTTCTAAAGCTCTCTAACAACCAACTCCAAGGGAATATATTTTTGGAGTATGCAAATCTTACTAGTTTAGCGTGGCTAGCTCTTAATGGAAACAGTTTTAGTGGGAGTCTTGGAAAAGGTTTATTAAACTCAAAGAATCTAATTCTTTTAGACCTATCAGATAATGAAATTTCAGGTGCGCTCCAACTTTGGATTGATAGACTGTCAAGCCTTGAGTACTTATACATGAGGGGAAATCAGATGAAAGGTCCTTTCCCTCATCAGCTACAGAGTCTAAAGCATAAGGTTATAGACATCTCTTATAATAGCTTCTTTGGTTTTATACCAAGAAATGTTGAGTTTCCGTTTCTGAGAGAACTAAGACTACAGGGCAATGAGTTTATGGGCGTAATTCCAAACACTATATTCAAAGCTGAGCTATTGGAGGTGATTGATGTGCGGTACAATAAGTTTTCTGGAATGATTCTGGACACTATCGGTAAAACAACGATGTTACGTGTTCTTCTTCTACGGAATAATAACTTTCAAACTCATATCCCTGAGAAAATATGTCAGCTGCTTGAGGTTGGTATCTTGGACTTATCTCACAATAAATTCAAAGGCGTCATACCATCATGTTTCAGTAAAATGTCTTTTGGTGCGAAGAAGTATGGTAGCAACATGGAGTTTGATCCAGTTGATGGCTTCTCACAAGTTTCATTCTTGCAAGATTGGAGTTATACATCAGCTCTTAACCTCGACGATGATTTCGCGTATGGTGCTCAACGGACACCAGCAATCATAGTGGATTTTTTAACGAAAAGAAGATATGAAGCTTATCAAGGTGACATTCTCCGTTATATGTATGGTTTGGATTTGTCAAGCAACCAATTATCAGGTGAGATTCCAGTTGAGATAGGAAACCTTCAAAACATCGTATCGTTGAACTTGACAAGCAATAGCCTCACAGGTTCTATACCAGAGAGCATTTCGAAGCTGAGGGATTTGGGAAGTCTTGATCTGTCCAACAATAAGCTAGATGGAAACATCCCTCCGCAGCTAGCTGACCTCAACAACTTAGGATTCTTCAATGTCTCATACAATAATTTGTCAGGTGAGATCCCTATCAATGGCCATCTTCTAACATTTCAAGAAATGAGTTACATAGGCAATGATCATCTTTGTGGTCTTCCTATCAATAAAAGTTGCAACCCCACGAGAGTCTTAGAGCCAAATGCATCGAAGCAGAGCAAAGAAGAAGAAGAGGGTGATGATGTGATA
This sequence comes from Cardamine occulta, assembly GCA_028015245.1. Classification (NCBI taxonomy): domain Eukaryota; kingdom Viridiplantae; phylum Streptophyta; class Magnoliopsida; order Brassicales; family Brassicaceae; genus Cardamine; species Cardamine occulta. Next base: position 21,421,348 of record CM051365.1, read on the forward strand.
GACATGGTGTGGTTTTATTGGACCACTGGTGCAGTCTACATCTCCACATCTTTTGCTTTGTTTGCGCTCCTCTGTGTAGACTCACGCTGGTCAAGAAAATGGTTTTATGGCGTCGATTTATTCGTTCAGTATCTTCAACGCTTCAAGGGGGTCGTTTCTTCTGCAAACTGATTCTATGGGTTAGCCAATGTACACTACTATTACCGGGTACTTCTCTTTGTAAAAAAAAGTTCATAGTTTGTGTTATTCGTGTAGTATTATACATTTATACTGTATATGTTGAATAAGTATAATATGTGCTTTCAAGATTACACCAGTGTCATCAAAGACAATAAGAAGTAAACCAATACATGTGGCTCAAGGTACACCAACATGATCTTTTCGATTAGGAAAGAGTTGGTACTCTGATTGAAGATTTTGCCTTTCTTTTTGCTCTGTTTTTCATCTTTGGATTTATCACCATGTGCATCTGTTTCGGTTTTCACCTCTGTTATCGAGAAATTTTTTTTTTTGGGGGGCAGCAATTTTATTATGGGATTTATTTAGGAAAGATAACCAAAAAATAAATAAATTATGCACGTAGCCAAAGTTTATACCCACACAAAATGAAATAATTATTCATTGAAATTGTGATCAACAGATACAAGTTTGAGTATTCATTAGCAATTTATTAATTTATCAGTACATATAATTTTCCGAGGATTTTATTGTTCAGTATATAAAAGACTTAAGAGATGACATTAAGTCAGTACTGAAAGAAAATTAGTAAATATCCCAAAAACATTTTGTTATTTTTTCTTAACAATAAATTATTTTTATTTTTTTTCACCCTCTCCGACCTCCTCCACGCCTACCCGGTGGGTTGTGTCTGGCGTTGGCGGATGGCTCATCGTAGTCGTCGGTGTTGACCATCAGTGATCTACCTCTTAGCACCATCTTTTCATTTTCTAGTTTGTAAATATTAGGAAGCTAAATCTTATTACAAACAGAAAGGTAAATAATTACGACTCTCATCTCCCTCCATACACATCTATCACGGGTTAATTAAGCAGCTATTTAACTAAATAGTAAATACTAGATAGGTCATATATAGATCTAAACCTATTTATTAATGTTATGATTGATCATTATATAATCCAACAAAGTACTATATATTATGGATTTGAAAGTTTGGATCAAGAGGTTATATACAACTCTAAATTCTTCCTCTTTATTGTATGTGGTGGGATGATGAGCTCAATTGCTCTAAGTACCTGAAAATGAAGAAGTGATTCGGGCCGAAGAGACGATCATAAGTGCAAAGAAGATGCATATACATAACCGAATTGCAGAACAAAAACCCATCCTCTCTTTCTTCTTCTCCTCTTTATCTTTCTTTCCTCTATTCAAGTTTTTCAACTATATCTCTCGTGACCCTGATCTCCTTTTATATACGCAATATGTTTTAGTTAACCTTGGTTTCAAACTACTTTACTATATAATAGTTCTTCGGACAGTGCTACGTAACCGAAATATACTAATATATCTACATGAAAGACACTATACAAAAATTAGTTTGAAATGTTTAATTAATCCAAATTCGAGCAAAATACATTTATAAGGAATTATGGTTTTGATGTTTTAGAGCTCAACAAATTTCAAAACATTTTGATAAAAGGTTGGTAATACATGCAAATGCATGTCCTCGTTTGGAAATTGGATTGTTTTGATATTTTGTCTACCTACAACAACATATCATGTCACTAAATAAATATTGAATACATATATGCATTTCATTGTTTCAACTTTCAACGCTTGCCCCTAAATAAAGCAGCCAAAACAAACTTTCTTACAAAATAACGCTTTTCTTAATGGCCACAGTATAACTTTCCGTGTAAATATTTGTTTGACTAATTATCTCCTTAAAGGACATTAGTTCGATTAAATAGTAATTCGGCTATAAAACTGAAGATCGAAATACAGAACATGTTTGTGATGTCTCAACAGCAGCTGATGTTTAACACCTGGCATTCTCTTATTGGATGTAGTAGTTGACTAATATTGTGGATTCCACACTGATAAGTTAACAGTTAACACATAAGCGAAGCGAACATGCATGGGCCGTTGACTTATAGGCACCGTCCGTTGTAAAAGTCAACATCTATATTTTTGGCCCCAAAAAAACAACAGTTTCCTCACTATAAAACAAATATTTCTGACGATCATGTGGGGTTTTTATGTAATGGATTTTTTTTTTTTTGACGTTAGTGTTATTTTATTTTTATTTTATTTTTGTTAAACGATAATTAGAGTGTTATTGCGTATTCGTTAAAGTTTTAAGTTGACATTAACTAAAAATAATAGTTTTTCCACATCTAAACAATATATATATATTAGAATGAAGATGGTTATCCATTTGATAGAGGTCATGCAGCTTTAAATTGTACTAAACAAAACTCTTGAAAATAGATTTGTTGGATAATAGACCTCACCATTAAAACTAAATCCGACTAAACAAAACTCTTGAATATGCAAAAATTGCGTTCGACCATATATATATTTCAATTCATAAGAGTTAATGTGGTTAAAATGAATTTAACAAGATTATGATGAGGAATTTTGTAAAGCCGTAAAGCAACGGCTCTCTGTTTCTAGTTTTCTATTTGATGCTTAAACGGCATGTGTTGGACAATTTCAAAATTGTCTGATAAGGGTTCGATAAATTGTGTGTGAGAGAGCATATATTCCTAAAACACAGAGGCACTTCTTCTCCGGAAGACTTTCCGAGGCCTAAACAAACCAACTGAATCATACGGTCATTTAATAAGGCACAAGAGAACCACACCATAATCTTTGATTTGAATCCATGTCTTCACGGGATAAAAATTTTCAACAAATACGAGTACATATAACGATCATCGTTTTTTGAAACCATATTTCTTACGTTCATAGAAGAGATCAGTTTTAGCACTGCCAAGATTGACAATCTTAGGACAGCCATCTCTATCTTTCTCCTGTTGAGTACACTCTTTGCAGTAGTAAGCATCTGAGATTCCAACCCCTCCGCATATGACACACCGTCCTTGGAACGAACCATAGTTGCATTCGTCACAAATCCGAACCAGTGTACATGGGCGCACATAGGAATCGCATATTACACATTTTCCATCACATTTCTCACACAATCTCCCAATGGCAATGCCAGGTTGTTTACGACACATGATCAGATCAGGGTGATGCTTGGCCATGGCTGCTGAAACAAGGTTCTTGGTCCTGTATTAAGATTTTGGCCTGCCATAGATTTGGTTCAGAAAGCAAAGAAAACACTTTCTGTATTAGTAATAGCACCTATGCATCACCAGGAAAACAAATGAAAATTCAATAGACATAAATATATAATATATTTCATGTCACAAACAGAGATAACATTGCCATCTAAGTAATCTTTCATATCTATTACAATGTAATACCACGAGATTTCATATTTCCTTAACAATTTCATTTCTCAGAGGAATTTCAACGAGCACCTACTAACCAACAGTTCTATCCACTGTTCTATTTGCAAAGAAACTTAAAAATAAAAAAAATAAAAAATAAAAAGCTAATTCTAGGTACCACAATGAACCAAAATAAAATATTAAAAACCCCACTGTAAAGTGAACGATGCAACAAGGAAAACAACAATTCTCTGAATCAAAACTCACGTAACAGAACGTACACTTAGAGAAACCAGAGATGATCCAAATGAAAGTTGTTTCAGAAAGAGAAAAAAAAACATAGATACCGCAAACCCTAAGAATTCAGAGAAACAATAACAGAAAACAAAATCTCAGAAATAGCTGTCACGCACAAATCGAAGTTAAAAGAACAAAAGGAAAGAGGATGTAACCTGACCTCGAAGGAGAGGAAGAATAAGAAGGAGGAAGTAGGAACTATCGATCCACGATCTCCGAGCGCCGATATGAACAAGAAACGGCCGCTGGAAATAGAATTAACCGGGTCGGGGTTCGAGAATTACCAAAAATATCCAATCTATATCGGTCCGATTACTATTGGGCCATATAGGCTATTCTACTAAGGCTTAGTAAGCTTTCTTGATGGGCTTTTTTTATTTAGGTGTTGATTTTCTTCTTCTATTTCCTAACAATTAAACCAAATAAAATAATAACCCACTATTTCCCAGAATAATTTATGCATTTTATTCTAATTTCTGGAAGACTAATCAGCGTTGACCAGTAAACAAAAAAAACGGAAAAAATGGACTGTGGCGGTGGCGGTGGCGGTGGATTCATGATTTGAAAAAGTCAAAAGAAAAAGTACTGGTAACGGTTTGACCTGGAAGAAGCAACGGCCACGGAGACTCGTCTTATATTTATGCTTCTTTCTCGTTCGTTGACACTAACAGAAACATAAACGACTCGGAGACGCCCAAATCAATCATCAACAAACAAATAGAAATCTCATCTACAGCGAATTCAAATTTTCTACAAAAGACGATGTCGTTTTCAGTTGCCGTCTGCAACTCTCCGGTGTTCTCTCCGTCATCGTCTCTTTTCTGCAACAAAACGTCGAACATTTCTCCGGCTCATGAAACCTTAACTGTCTCTCTTTCCCATCTCAATCCTCCAGCTTCCTCTCCTTCCGCTGCGTCTCCCGCATCGCCGTTTTGCCTCCGTCTCCCAAAACCGCCGGCTAAATTAGGGTTTAGATCGGACTCTGGTCTGGGAGGCGTTCTGAAGAGGAAACGGCCGACGAGGCTTGATATACCGGTGGCTCCTGTGGGTATTGCAGCTCCGGTATCCGATGCAGCGGCGGTGAATACAGAGACGCCGAGGGAGGAATATTATAGAGAGGTGGAGAGGGAAGGTGATGGATATTCGGTTTATTGCAAGAGAGGAAGAAGAGAAGCTATGGAGGATCGCTTCTCTGCTTTCACCAATCTTCAAGGAGATCCCAAACAGGTAAAAATTTCAATTTTCTTCTCTAATTTCGAATTTATATTTGGTCATTGTCTAATTAGTAGCAAATGCAATTCTTATATTAACACTATTTTAAAGATTTCTTTATACACAATTTGTCAGTCAGATACTTGGAATCAAATTGTTAGAGAATTAACACTATCAATGGTACATATGAAAAATTGCAGTAGTAGTTTTAAATAAATAGACAAGTCCTCCCTTTTTTTTTAAGGTAAAAAAATAGACAAGTCCCCTTTTTTTTTTTAAGGTAAAAAATAGATTAATCCTATTTTTTTTTTTGGACAAACTTAGATAAAACCTATGACTTATGAAATCACTGGGAACTCAATACTGGGATTGCAGGCAATATTCGGAGTCTACGATGGTCATGGAGGATCAAAAGCAGCTGAGTTTGCGGCTAAGAATTTGTGTAATAATATTCTAGGAGAGGTAGTTGGTGAAAGGAACGACTCAAAGATTGAAGAAGCCGTAAAACGCGGTTATCTAGCGACTGATTCTGAGTTTCTCAAGGAGAAAGACGTTAAGGGCGGCTCATGCTGCGTCACGGCTCTGGTCAGCGACGGGAATCTTGTGGTGGCCAATGCAGGTGACTGCCGTGCTGTTTTGAGCGTTGGAGGATTCGCAGAGGCTCTGACTTCTGACCACCGCCCTTCCAGAGACGATGAACGGAACAGAATTGAGAGCTCGGTAAGAAAGAACTCTTGCCTTTAATATGTTTATATCGTTTCCTGAAAACGTATGATTGATTATCAATATGGTTTGGTATTTGACTTTGATCATATAATCAATTTGATTTTTAAGGTTCGGTTTATCCGGATTACATTGTTCTGATTTGAATAATGCTGCAGGGCGGTTATGTAGATACATTCCACAGTGTTTGGAGAATACAAGGATCTTTAGCGGTATCTAGAGGAATCGGAGATGCTCATTTCAAACAATGGATAATAGCTGAACCAGAGACAAAAATTCTCCGAATCAATTCCCAACACGAGTTTTTGATCTTAGCATCAGATGGTCTATGGGACAAGGTCAGTAATCAGGAGGCAGTAGACATAGCTCGACCATTTTGCATAGGAACCGATCAGAAACAGAAATCATTGTTAGCCTGCAAGAAGCTCGTTGATCTCTCTGTATCACGAGGCTCCATGGACGATATCAGTGTGATGTTGATTCCGTTGGGCCGCTTCTTCTGACCCATAGGACAAATATAGAGGTTAGAAAGCAACTTTGACGTTAGAGTTTGGAGCCATTCTTTTATTCGTTTTTAACTTCATTTAATTATTTTAGTTTTTGCTATACTTTTGTGTATATATCTTAGATCATCTCTATCTTTTTTATATATACTGTTCTTACGATTTCCCTATGTATAAACTATATATAAAGCTTGATTCAAAAAAAAAACAAAAAAAAAACTATATGTAAGACTTGTCTTTCATAATATATATCTTTTAATAGAATAATGCGGCTCGATCAAAATGTATTATTATGTTATTATGTTACCATCCAGATTAAAACATTCTTATATTTTCGACAAAAAAAAATCTTATGAAAATTTAATTTCATATATTCTTTATTTTAATTTTTGCTGTTGTTCTTATCTCAAACCCAAGACTGCAAGAGTACATGAAACACCCAAAAAACAGATTACAAAAATAAAAGGAGAGAAAAACAAAAAAAAAGCAGAACATGGCAATAAAATGTTTGCCTCTTCAAGCATTTGATTGTGGAGCCAAGCAATATTCTATTTCGATGTAGGACTGAAAAACGCCCATTCCTAGTTGCGCTCATTACAATAGCCCAAGCAATAGAGTTGGACTTATCCGGCTACTTCATTTTGTTTTAAAATCAACGATTATTTTAAACATATATACAGTATATGTATATATATATATATATGTAGACTACTAGTAAAATAATTGATTATGTATCAAAATTTTGTATACCACGTAACATGTTTTACAAACCAATAATTTTTTAGCATATTCATTAATTGAATTCTTTTATGTTTATATCTGTTTAATTGAGGATATTTTAACATAAGACACTTCTAAATTCTAATGTATAGATACTTAGATACCTAGGTGATAAATATCTTAGCTATTAACTTAATCTTAAAAACACTGAAAGTTTAGTACGGTATTAAGTACATGTTGCAGTGTCATTGTCTTAAGCTGTTTTCCAAGTGGATTCTGTTATACATGTAAGTTGGAAGATATGGTCTGGGTCCTAAAAATCTCCAAAGAATATCTTATTTTTTGGACATTTATACACGCAAAAAGAGTGAAAATAGTTGCCTTAAGAGGATATCGAACAAGTGGTGGACCTTCTCACTAGCACTTCACGTTCGCGGAAGGTCAAAGATTTTTGCCAGAGAAACTTAAGTTACAATATTTTAATGATTTTATATTGGACAAATTATCTCAATATGGCCCGTTTTTCGAAATAGCGAAGGATCTAGAGCTCACACGATTTTAAAATGTTAATAATCTGTCAAATTTCAACGCTGTCTTTTCCGATCAAAGTTTAGTTTGTCATGCATTGCTTCAATTGAACATGTTTAGTCCAGTCTATCAAATCAGTAGCATACTAAATTGCTAATAAATATTCCAAATCAAAATTCTCCCAACTTCTTAACAGACATATTACGTCTGTATTAGAATGTGGCATTGTTGTAAATAGTATAGTTTCCTGGTGTAAATACATAGAGTCAATACTTGTATATAAACAAACTATACTGTTGTATATTTAGTTCTGTCATAGCATGCTAATTGCTAATTGATAAAGCTAAATCTACCACAACAATAGCAAACGTAAATCAAATATGCATAGAGATTAGCAGGTTTAAGTGCAGTTTGTCTTCATTTTCTAAATCATTATAAAACACATTTGACATATGTCATGGAAACTTTTGGTCTTTTTAAAATGAATATTTTAACCAATCAAATCACTATAAACTACTTTTCTAGTAAAGTTTATATTATAGGTTGTAGTTATCCAGCGGTGAGCCATCCCAAGATTCCCAACGAGCCATCTCTTCAGCTAAAAGTGAAAAAAAAACTTTCCCTTCGTTATCTACCTTCCATCTCCAACTCGATCTCCGTGATATCTTTGGATAACGTTATTGAGTAAATTCTTGTGCTTCATGATCCCAAAAAAAAAAAGTAACTAATATAATATTTTCACTATGCGTGGTGGCTGATCAAGCACGTCAATTCCCAATATGTGTGTTCAGACAACTGGAGCCATGCGTTAATATGTCAAAGAACGTGAACCAACGGTTTCATGCCACGTAAGCTTTCAAATGGACCCCCATTTTTAAATCCACGCCTTTCGGCAACCTCTTCCCTCATCTCTAACCCTTTGACAACTCCGTTTATTTATTCGGATATCCTCTACTTCGCGTACTTATTCTGTTACTGTACACCGTCTCCTTCTTTAACTTAAATGATTACGAAAATAATTAATTTATGTCCTTGCGTGTGATTGGCTAGCCTAGACATGGTTTGGATTCATGAATCCTTGGCAATGATTTGTACGTCAACTACCGTATATTCCATGTCTGATTAATCATGTAAGAGTCAACCAAATAGCACACTTAAAGAAAAACTCAAAACATCAAGCGTTCCAAATCTATTGGCACGTTTTGTTCACTTGTCTTACCCACGATCCGTGGGAGGTGATCCGATCACTTAACTAACTTAGTAAAACCAATTTTTTAAATGTTGAGGTTATAAAAACGAAAACGATTGCGTGAAGTGAGATTTATCCTTTGGGAGTAGAAAATTAGCGGACAAGATCAAACCGCAACTTGATTTTTGTTGGATAAGGATTAAGGAGTAAGGGCAAGTGCATTGTTTCTTTACAAAATCCCGATAACTTCTCCAAGTGTCAATTAGTGACATGTAAATTATTAATTATCATTTCTGATTTCTTGCTTCTTAATCAAAACAACTAATTATTGGATCAAAGTAAAAAATATGCATGGATTAAAAATTGAGATTTCAATAGATATTTATTCTTCCATCATTAAAATCCAAAAACTAACCGACCATCTAACATGGTAGAAATTCGTCAAAAATCTAATGATAGACTTGAGAGTTTGTGCTGTGCATGACATGTCAACGTGGGAAATTTTAAAAAGATGAAACCTTACAAATCGCAAAGACAAGTGTACATGAAACGTCCATGTCAGAAACAAAAAAAAAATGCAACTTTATTTCACGTTCACATTTTCTGTTTTAAAACACATATAAATAGCTTCGTGTTTCACAAGGACAACATATGAAAGTTGGCACACATGGAGAAACAGAACATCACAAACACTTCTTTAATGTCATCTTCTTCTTCTTGGGTTCGTGGTACCTGTATCGGAAGAGGTTGTTTCGGTTCAGTTAGTACGGCGATCAGCAAAACCAACGGTGCAACTTTCGCCGTAAAGTCCGTGGATCTCGCCACGTGTCTCCCCACTCAATCTGAGTCTCTGGAGAATGAAATTTCTGTCCTTCGCTCGCTCAAGCCTCACCCTTACATCGTGCGGTTCCTCGGCGACGGATTCTCGAAAGAAGGAACGATGTCGTTTCGGAATCTCTACTTAGAATATCTCCCAGAAGGTGACGTGGCTAGTTACGCTACCGGAGGAATCGACGAGGCTCTTCTCCGGCGTTACACGGCGTGTCTGGTCTCTGCTCTCCGCCACGTCCACTCACAAGGATTCGTTCATTGTGACGTCAAGGCGAGGAATGTTCTCGTCAGCCAAAGCTCCGTGATCAAGCTAGCCGATTTCGGCGCGGCGATTAAAAACAGCAAACCAACGGCTCAGGTTACGCCACGTGGAAGCCCGCTTTGGATGGCTCCGGAGGTGATCAGGCGAGAGTACCAAGGGCCAGAGAGCGACGTCTGGTCTCTTGGCTGCACGATCATCGAGATGATCACTGGGAAACCCGCTTGGGAAGACTTAGGGATTGACTCGCTGAGTCGAATCGGTTTTTCCGACGAGTTGCCGCGTTTCCCCTCGACGCTGTCGGAAATTGGCCTTGATTTCCTCGAAAAGTGTCTGAAGCGAGACGCGAATCAGCGGTGGAGTTGCGAACAGCTTTTGCAGCATCCATTTCTATCTCAGTGTCACAACTCGTCTGCCACTGAGTCATCTCCGCGTTGCGTACTGGACTGGTTCAGCCCGGGGTTTGACTTAGAAGTAGAAGAAGAAGAGGAAGCTGAGAGGCGTGAGTGGAGATCCGATTTCGAAACCGCGGCGATGGCAAGGGTTTGTAAATTGGCGACGACTGGGAGGGCAATTTGGGAATCAGATGGTTGGGTAGAAGTCAGAAGCCACTCTTCGGAAGAGGAAGAGACAACAACTGAATATTTGGGATCCACAAGGGCAGAATTGGAATATAACACATCATCTGATCCGTACGATGACGTGGCTGATGACTCGGCGATAATTGATCTTTATATGTCTCCGACGGGTATCGAGGGATCGGCGGTGGCGCTGCCATATGAATTAGTGATAGTTTTACTACATATGGAAATATTGTTTATACTACATGTGTCTCCACCGAAGTTATTTTCAATATTTATTGTTGTTATCAATATCATGGTGATAATAAGAACAAGGAACTGGAAATGTGATTGTCTTTTAATCTCAGACTCAAAGTTTTGTTTGTTTTGCAATTGCACATGTGATTCGTATCGGTCAAACTATCGTTTACGCGGTGAGATGAGATTGAGTGTCCTAATCCGGAACTGTTGCCTCTTGTTGATAACTCACGTTTTACAGCCACCTTGCTAGCATCTGCCCCAGATATTCGCATTTTAATGTGAAAAAAAAATGCGAGAAATGATTTGGGTTCACGTGGACGACTCAAGGGGACAGAGCAATGATGTGTGTGTGTGTTTTGGTTATTTTAATTTCAAAAACTTACGGGTTAATCCGCCAAACCCATAGTTATAATGCGGGGTGGATTAGACTTATTAGTTTTGAATCCGTAAGTCTTGGTGGTTCAACCCGTAAAAAGGACAAGTAAGTTCAACCCACCGTGAGACAGATTAAATGGAGTGTGTTAACCTGATTTGACACTCATAACATAAGATATATATTCTTCGAAAATTTTAATCCGTTCTGTACTGAATGAGTACCCGCTTCTAGTCTCTACTTAATATTCATTCATTCAGCATGAGATTATAATGTTCATTCAACGAAAACATTTCCTTATCAATCATTTAAGTTCTACTATATTCACTTCGGTTTTGTGCTTTGGAAGTGGAGAATTAAGAATATACTAGTTCTGCGAGGATTAAGGATTGTATTTTCCCTCCTTGAATAAGTGGGCTTTAAATGGGCCATATATACAATATTTGTTCATAAGAAATCGGCCCATTGATAGCTTCGATTCAACGCAGTATAACCTCGATAATAAAAGTGAAGTTCCGTTTACTAGAAGAGTTGCAAAACCCCCAAATTCTCTCTTTCGCATACGCCGCACCGTAACGAACAACCGAATCCACGAGGAAATCTCGGTAGATACTATGGCAAGCAACGAACCCGAGCACGAGCACAGAGACGAGGAAGAGGCCGGAGCTAACGAGGACGAGGACACCGGAGCTCAGGTCGCTCCGATCGTTAGGCTTGAGGAGGTTGCCGTCACTACCGGCGAGGAAGACGAAGACGCCGTTCTGGATCTGTAAGTTTGTTCTCAACTGATCTCTGCAATTTTTTTTGTGATCTAGGTCAACTGGATCTGATCGAATTTATAGGGTTTAGCTGTGGTGGCTTAGCGATGGTCTTCAGATTTTTGATTAAAAATTTGTTTGTAAATCTTAAGGAAATCGAAGCTGTATCGGTTCGATAAGGATGCGAATCAGTGGAAAGAGAGAGGAGCTGGTACTGTGAAGCTCTTAAAACATAAGAATACTGGGAAGATCCGTCTCGTTATGAGGCAATCGAAAACTCTGAAGATCTGTGCTAATCACTTTGGTAAAATTTCCGTTTAGGGTTTCTTTATGTGGTTTAAGTTGAATCGAGATCCGTATTTAGGTTTACTAATCTATGCCCTTTGCGTTTTCTGTAGTTAAACCGGGCATGACTGTTCAAGAACACGTTGGAAATGAAAAGTCATGTGTATGGCACGCTCGTGACTTTGCTGATGGGGAACTCAAGGATGAGCTTTTCTGCATCCGATTTGCTTCAATTGAAAGTGAGTATGAAATTGGATTGGATCTTGTCACGCAATTGTGTTATCATTCAATTTACTTCTGTTTGTACTCATTTCCTTAGTGCATGTGAACATGGCTATTGACTGACGTGTGCCATTTTTTTTACTAGACTACACCTTTTTGTTACCTGCGTATTTAGTCTCAGTACAGATTTGACAGTATTGTTGGATTAGATGGCGAAAGATCTTGAACTTAGCTTTGTTATATGGCTACTTGTTTTTGTTGGTTCTCAAAGCTTCCATCATTGGCTATTTCTGAGCTGTTAATTCCTTGGCTTCCTCTGTTCCACTGAATATGATTCTCTTATTTCTGAGTTTTGAAAATCGCTAGTAACACAGCATGCCTTACTCTGCTATTACATTATAAAGAGATATTGATCTTGAGATGGTCAAGTATTTGTCTAAGCTGAAACTAATTTTATTTGCCAAATATACCTTGACCAACTGTTTGTTTTTCTTTTGGGGTTTATACTCTCAATGGTTTCTGAGTTGTTGATCCCATGAATAGAAAACTTTTGTAGAGCTGCATGGGTACTCAATTCTTATTTTTCTTCTCAGATTGCAAAACATTTATGCAAAAGTTCAAGGAAGTTGCTGAATCTGAAGAAGAGAAAGAAGAGAGCAAAGAGGCCTCAGATACCGCTGGTCTTCTTGAGAAATTGACTGTGGAAGAGACGAAAACAGAGGAGAAACCTGTGGACAAGGTGAAGACTGAAGTGAAAGCGGAAGAAAAGAAAGAGAGCGAGGCAGAGAAAACTGGTGAAGAAAAGAAACCCGAAGAAACTTGTCCCTCAACTTAAGACGCATAAGCATTTACACTGCCAAATCCAGGGGAGGTAATTTAGCCTGAAAAATGTTTTGATGCATCACGAGTCTACCATTGTCTTGGCACTATCTATCTTTGCATGTGTTGTCGAGTCATATCAAGTGGTTGGGGGATCGCTTGGGGTCGGGTTTTGCTGAGTCGTTTTGAGTCTATAGTTTTGAGTCGAAAGTGTCAAGTTACATGAGAGATTCGGGAGAAGATTTTTTAAGTTGGTTTTCTGAAAGAATACATTGGTTTCATTGTTTAAAGTTTTATCATGGATCCTTTTTGGATCGGTCTTATTTTGAAGAGAGAGATGGTGTTTGTTCATGGACAAGAATCAGAAGTCTCCATTTTTTTAGTTTCAATATTGTATGCATGTTAATTTTTTAATCTTATTGGTCATTGCCAATCAACTTTACTCTCTTGCAAGTGGAATGATTGTCTTGATGAAGACACACATTGTCAGTAAATTTCAGTGATTGTCGTCTTGATGAAGACACACATTATCACCTTTCAAAATTTACTGACGTCCTCAGTTTTGTTCATGAAATGTTAGAGATTCTTGTGTTTTTCTTCGATCTCTCTTTGCCATTATAAATTTTTACAATCGAATCCAAAATACTTTAATTACTTTTTGAAGTAAATAATAACTATAAAATATTCAGTTATAACGGCATGGCACTATACTGTATTAAAATCTCTAAGTCATGATTTATAAATATCATAAGCAAAAGTGTGAATAAGACCACATTAGATTTTTTTATAAAATTCATGATTGAATAAACACACCTTTAATTGGGTAAATACAAACATATAAACAAGTGTCCAAATGACACCATCATGCAAATGTAACTATGCTTGGATTTTTAGATTTTATTCAAATTCATGATTAAAAAGTACCTGCTTAATTGGATAAATACAAACATATCAACTATTTTTCAATATGGAAGACCAAAAAAAAAAAAATATATATATATATATATAACCATAAATGATGACAAGTTACCTTTCTATATTTTTTTGGTTCAAAATGATGACAAGTTACTTACACTTTCAATATAAATGAGATATGTAAACCCTAAAAGAAATAAACTGTTTTCTGTGTCTTCTTATCTAAACTTCATACAAGATATTTTAAGAAAATCACAATAATTTATAGTGCAATTGTAACTTTAAACACATTAAGATTTTAATTTATTTCCCATATGAACAATCAAATGAAAAATATTGTTTTAGAAAAAATCATTTATTACATAAGATATTTTCTAATAAATATTTAATATTTATTTGAAATTTGAATTTAAAAAAAAAAAAAAAACCAAGTTTGGTACTTGGTAGCTAACTAGTCATATTAAAGATTTCCGTAATAGTCCGAGGGATCACAACCATCTGTTTACAAGGACCCCTTGTTTATATGCTCTGTGCTCATGGTCTATACCGCCACAAGGGACCATCAGTCAACCTGTCCACGCGGCCAAACTTTTTTTTTTTAATCGTGTTAAGGGGCCAAAGTTTTAATTTTCTTCATTTACTTTTGTTTTTTTCTATCTAATTATCTTTTTCAGTCGATAAAACAAACTACTATACCAAGTTTTTTTTTTTTTTTAATTAGATGGGTTAGTTATATTTATCCACGAACCATGTCCAAACTTTCATCCTTTTACTCCTTAACATCATCACTTTATAGTACATAAAGATAAAGTATATATTGTTTAAATAAAAAACAGTTCACATAAATATAAATATGGGTAAGTTGGTTAAAGCACAAAAAAGAAAGAAAGAGAGGATAAACATCAACATCTATTTAGATGGCTTTTTTTTCTTTTTGATAAAGTATTTAGATTATTTCTTGGCAGCTTCATAAATCATAATGAAACTACGTCGAAATTGGCAATCACATCTGCGGCGTTTGTTTTGTTTTCAAGTTAACGGAAACGAAATTTATATAAATAGAGGGAGATGTGAGATGACTCAGAAACACAGAAACAAAAGAAAAAGAAAATGGGTTTTAGAAGAACATCGTTGGTTTTGTACATTCTCTTGATCTTTCATCTTCAGCACAATTTTCATTCCGTGAGCTCACGACCTTCCTCAGTTGATACCAACCACGAGACTCTTCCTTTCGATGCCTCAAAACCAGACGTTGTTGGGTTTGAAGGAAAGGCTAGGGAATTAGTTGTCGTTATCAAAAAAGGAGGCGGTGGAGGACGCGGAGGCGGCGGTCGCAGCAGAGGAGGAGGAGGTGGCAGCAAGGGAGGAGGAGGGGGCAGCAGGGGAGGAGGAAGTGGTGACGACGGCGGTCGAAGCCGGTCACGCGGGATTCCGATTCGTACGGGTGGTGGTGGATCGGCAGGATCACATCGTTCAAGTGGCAACAGTGATTCTCGAGGGGCAGTGTGTGCTGTCGGTTGGTTGGCTTTATCGGTTATAGCCGGTCTATTCTTGGTTCAGTAGGGTTTAGAGTATTTATTGGCCGTTAAACTTTGGATTTTAGAAGATTTATGTTTGAGGTCCGGTCTGGTTTAGCCTGAAATGTATTTGAGGTAACTGTAAGTAGTGTCTAAATTGTTAAGTTTATGCAAGGAGGCGATTGATGTAAAAAAAAAAATGTAGAAAGCGATTCTTGAAGTGAAATCTATTCGTTTTAGAGTAATTTTTCTTGGTAAAAGAACATTGGAAACTTGATTTATGTCGTTTGGAAGAAGATGTTATGTTATATTTTGTATGGATTATCTTGTTCATATGAAAAAGAGAAATGAATAGATAGATGTTTGAAAGAGTGGATCGGTCCCTTATGGTTACTATTTAACTGGCTATCCAAGAGGCAAACATGAAAACTAGAGAGCATTCCGATGGAGGACCTTAGTAATAACCTTAGTAAATTCTCATGTAGGAGTTTGGTTTTGGGTCTTTAGTGGACCAACAACTTCCTTACAAATGTATAACCTTTTGGTCCTTTTCTCAATTGATTATTTAAATACAGTATTTGTTCCCTGAAAAATAAAATAATATTATATATATAAAAAGATTTTATTCGGCAGCTTTTTAATGAGACTACGACGAAATGGGCAAGTGGCAACCAATTCAGCCGCGTCCAATTTTGTTCTGTAGGAAAAATAACTCTAGAAACGAAATTAGTATAAATTGAAAGCAAAAGGGAAATGTGGAAAGCGAGAACTAAGAAGACACCATAAACAAAAGAAAATGGGTTTGAGAAAAACATCATTGCTTTTGTGCATTCTCTTCGTCTTTCATCTTCAGCACACATTTCCTTCCGTGAGCTCACGGCCTTCCTCATGTGCTAAGAACCACGAGACTCTCCCTTTCAATGCCTCAAAGCCAGATGTTGTTGGGCTCCAAGGAAAGCCTCGGGTATTAGCTGTCGTCATCAAAGGAGGAGGAGGAGCCGGCGGCGGTCGAAGCCGGTCACGTGGCGGGGCAGGTGTGATTTATCCGATAGGGTCGCGTTCGCATCATTCCTTTGGCAGCAGGAATCTTCGAGGGGCAATATGTGCGGTCGGTTGGTTGGGTTTATCGGTTTTAGCCGGTTTAATCTTGGTTATATAAGAGGTTCGGTTTAGTTTGGTCTGAGATTGATTTGGAGCCAACTGTAAGTAAGTCTAAGTTGTCTAGTATACGAGCTTTGTAAAGTCTTAAAAAGACTCAAACCATATTAAAATAGAATGGATTTCGTATTGTGTGACACCAGTTGGTGTTTTAGCAAGAACAGTATTTTTTAAAATGCAATTCGTAAAAACATAAATTAATGTTGATGTGGGCATTTTGAATTCGTTTGGTGCATCATTATTGAATTAGAACCAAAACCTAGATCTCATATACGCCATTGCAAAATCAAGATCGGTATTTTTATTTTCATTTTATAATGGTTTTCGACTGAATAAAAGAATATAGACAATGTTTTTAAAAAAATTGTCTTACAAAAGAATTAGAAACAAGAGGAACCTCAACAAATAACTTTATGAGTAGTTGGAAATAAACAATATTTTTGAGAAGATCACATAGAAAAACCAACCCAGCTCACGGATTAACTTGCATGATGATGACAAGGCTCATGTTCCAAAAGGAAAAAATGATCATTTATGTCAAAATACTATATATGAGACATGAACTACCTACACACTCAAGATATGCTCAGCACCCTCTTACGACTTCCATAAACACATTCACAACACGCTTTGAAAGTTATTCAAGCCACGCGACAGCAGATGTATCATTGGAAGCTCATGCTACCAACATATTTGTGAAAAAATGTTGCAAGGGTCTGATCATTTTCAGTTTCTTTTTAACGAATATAGATGAAAATACGAGCGATTGATTTACGAATAAATGTAAATTCCTATTGAGAAAAAAAAAGGATTGTGAATCTAAAGTTTAGAAAGTTGTCCACATCTCTAGCCTAAATTTTAGGAAATTGTCCATATCTTTAATCTTGAATCCCTTCTTTAATTACAAAGCTTGATTTTATTGATACACAAGCTTGATTTTATTGATACACAAGCTTGATTTTATTGATACACAAATGATTAAAGACTAAAGATATGGACAATTTCCTAAACTTTAGATTAGAGATATGGACAACTTTCTAAACTTTAGATTCACAAAATTTTTCTCGATAACAATTTACATTTTTCCGTAATACATAGTATGCAAATCTATATATTAGTGCTATTTAAAAAAAATACTATGAACTAATGAAAGTACTTTTGTATAATTTTTTTTTTAACAAGTACTTCAATACAAATATGTAACCAAAGAAGTCACCATCACTTTGTATAAATATGTAAAAGTTTTTTGAAAACTTTACACAAATTTCATGCTATCTCTCTTCTATTTCCAGCTTTCATCACATTTAAGTAAGCCTATAAATGTAATAAAGAAAGTCTTAGTCATACATATTTTAAATTTTATCTACCTTTCTATTCTCAATTTACAATTGCGACAATATTTAATCAAACGATCAATCCAAGCTTCTTTCCAATAAACGCTATATGCAATGATATATGTTAATCAATTTGTGATGTATATGATATATACTCTGGTTGTTTAATAGGTAAATACTATTAAAAAACCAAACATAGTTATGAAGGAGTTTTAAATCCCAATCAGAGTTACGTTTGAAACAATCTCACCTTAATTAATTAACTTACAATACGATAAGAGCTTTGACCAAGTCTTAGACACTCCAACGAGTGCAAGATCTCCGCGTTCGGGTCTCTCTCGACCACCACAACTGTCGCCGTGATCTGCATCATTCCTCTGTACAAGCCAAGGCGGCCGCGAACGCGAGCGACGGCTCCGATTCTGATCTCTGCGGCCTGATTAAGGGAGGCGCTTGCGAGCAGCATAACCGTGGATGGATCCCGCTTAGAGTGATAAGAAGACGTGAGGTGGTTGAGCCACATGACGCACGTGACGCAGCCGGTGCCATCGTCGACGCCGAACTTGAGGAACTTAGGGGTCGGATCGCGGGAGATGATTGTGCCCACTGTCTCTACGCGTGAGATCGACGCGCTTCCACCGATGGAGAATGAGTTGGCTTCGGTCGGTGACACTGTCAGGCGGTGTATATCACGCGCCACGAGTTTGGCGTGCGTGTTTTGGAGGGACCGATCCATGGCTGGACTGGGGAGATAAGAGTCGAGGACAGAGCATAAACAGTATAACAGATTAGGGCGGGAAGGCGAAGTTATAGAAAGCTATATTGCCGCCAAGCCATATTCATATTTTTTGTTTTTGTTAATGGGTATTTGATTAAGGAACTCGACCTAATTGCTGTAAATTTTATAAAATTAGGAATGCTGCAAGACAGAGCAAGTACATATTTTATGTAAGTGTGATTAAATTGAACATAGTTTCTTCAAATGAGGAGTACGATGATATTTCACAAAAAAGTGTGATAGTAAGACATTTTTCTACAATTTTATAATTTTATTGTTGTGCATACTCGGATAACATAAGTTTATTATTTGTCGTACAATAGTCTTTAATTTTATTTTTATGGAGGATTGTTAATTTCCGGAGCCAATTAATTATAGATTCTATAGGGGCTCAATTGTTCACTTTTATAGGCTGGACCTCAACCTCAACGTTAGTAGGTGCTTTACTTTACCCTCTCAAGAATTATAAGGTAGTAAAGAAGCCATCGCATGATAAATGACATTTTTGAGTTCTCACTACATGATGCAGACGACGACCCATCAAGATTTACAATGAATCAGACACTTACAATTATACACTTTACAGAAAGATCTAAAAATATGAAAAGACAACGCATAACTCGATTTTTGCTTGACGACACAGGAGTGTTTTGTTTTCTAGAATCGTGTGAAACTAAATGATGAAAGCAAGAAAAAAAAAAAACGTAGGAAAAACTATTGTATGGTGCGATGTCATTTTCTAGTCTACCTTTGCTTCAGATGCAGAGAATGGTAAATTCACAAGTCACACTAAAATGCTTCAAGGATAGTTGATTACTATTTACAAGAGAAACTAATACCTTTTTAGTTTATTTAATAATTTCGTGATCAAGGATAAAAAAAAAAAAACAGGTGACCTGGACTGTGGCTTATGTGAATACTTCAGTAAACTGTGTTTTGACTCCAGTTAGAAATTTTATTATGAAGATATGACCCCAAAAAAAATAAAAATGTGTAGTTTTGTATAAACGAGTGAAATCAATTTATTAAGTTAGAGAAAATTTAGAGAGAAAGCTTAGTCTACGACGCTACAAAGATGAATAAAAGCGATCAAAAACACTCATACGTGGATGAACGAGGTGGACAAAAAAGTGGGTGAGAGACTGAGACACGAATCTTCTTGAGCATATGACTATTACTTGCCAAACAAGTCGTACCTAATGGCTTGTTTCCTTGCGAACTAAAGCTAATAAATGATCTTATCTATCTCTACTTCTTATGTGATTAGGAAGGCTAAGTAAAGTATTTGCTTACCTGTGACTTATTTGCGGACCCAGAGGATCTTCTAACTTGATCTGCGGTTTAGAAAAAGAGCAAAATAAATAAAAAGGAATTAGACAAACCATGCGCAACAAAACATAACTAATCTTATATATAATCATTCAAGATGATGACCTTAGTTTCCAATACAAGAGGATACTCTTGCACTTGTAATCTGGCTCATTAGAAAAGAATGGGTCACACAAGAGGTTTAGGTGAGTATATAATGCTTCACTATCAAGTAGTTTAAAGGTATGAGATAAAAAGGAGAAAAATTGCTCCCCGAAGAAAAAACAAACTCAATCCCACATCTACTAGAACAAGGGGATATATGGAGATGTTACCAAATGGAGAAGATGATACGGATCTCATGCGTCTGGTGAAGGAGCTTCAAGCTTCTTTAATGAGGAATGATAAGCAGGAGAAGGAAAATCATGAGCTGCGTCAAGAAGTTGCCCGCCTAAGAGCCCAAGTGAGCAATCTTAAAGCACATGACAATGAGAGGAAATCAATGTTATGGAAGAAGTTGCAGAGCTCATATGATGGCAGCAACACAGATGGATCTAACCTGAAAGCAACAGAGAGTGTCAAATCCAATATAAAGGTTCAAGATGTAAGGAATCAAAACCCCAAGCCAACAGTCCAAGGACAGTAGTCTACAGCAGTAAAGCCGCCGCCACCTCCACCACTTCCATCAAAGACAACACTTGGAAAAAGATCTGTGCGACGTGCTCCAGAAGTTGTGGAGTTTTGTCGCCTGCATTCAGCAGAAACATGATTGGTGAAAATTGAGAATCGCTCTAAATACCTATCAGATGTAAGTATTATGCATGATAAACTTTGTCCATCATAACTTAGAAGAGAAACCATATGGACTTATTGTGTCCATCATAAACTACGGTTTTACTCTCCTCTCGGTGCATAGTTTTTACTAAAAATCATTACAAAAAATGTATTAACAAGGTGGAGGCTGCAACATTTATAGACATATCAGAAGTGGAGATGTTTGTGAAATGGATAGACGAAGAACTATCTTCCTTGGTTGATGAAAGAGCAGTCCTAAAGCATTTCCCTAAATGGCCAGAACGCAAAGCAGATTCATTAAGAGAGGCTGCTTGCAATTACAAAGGGCTAAAGAACCTTGAAACTGAGATTATTTCATTCAAGGAAAATCCAAAGGAATCTCTAACGCAGGCCTTGCAAAAGATTCAATCGTTGCAAGACAGGCGAGTATGTATAAACAATATAATTACTAGCAACTTCATGATCCTAACCGATTACACGAGTTAATCGCCTTGAATCTTCAAAATTTCAGGTTAGAGGAAAGTGTTAACAACACAGAGAAGATGAGAGACAGTACAGGGAAGAGATACAAGGATTTTCAGATACTGTGGGAGTGGATGCTCGACACAGGATTGATTGGACAGGTAGGTATAATGATACCTGCAATACACCAATAAAATCTGCTTAACTGTTTATGATGGACACTATCACATGTACATTAAATTTGCAGAGATTCACAGCATCCACCACTACTTTGACAAAAGATTTGAGGAACTTTTAACTTGTTGCAGCTAAAATACAGTTCCCTGAGGCTAGCTCAGGAGTACATGAAGCGAATAATCAACGAGCTGGAATCAAATGGAGGCAGTAAAGAAGGAAATCTTATGCTTCAAGGGGTTCTATTTGTCTACACAATACATCAGGTACATAAAGTCATAAACTTCATATTCATATATCTATATGGTTCTTTCCTAACATTAATTCAATTCAGTTTGCTGGAGGTTTTGATGGAGAAACATTACGCATATTTAATGAGCTAAAGAAGATCAGTACTAGTGAAAGCAGAAGATAAGTATATATAACTGTTGACATCTCTGAAAATTCCGGGTTGGTTTTGAACTTTTGAGTATAAAAGACTTGTGTGGTATGAGAGGGTGAAGCATGTTGTAATCTAGCTTTTAAGATTACGCATTAGACTTGTAAGAAACTAGAGCTAAGTTATTCTACTACTAAAGCCTTAGTTGCTCTTGCAAAGATGTGTCTGGGTGTCTTGTTCATCCCAATTTTCCAATACAACTAGCAACAAAGCTCAAACTCAAATCAAGAAACTGAAATTGGCATTGAAACTTGAAGATACCAATACTAAAACACTTGTCGAGTCATAATTTAAGGTGATTAACTGTGAAAAAATAACGGAAAGCTGAACAATCAGTGGTATTTCAACATTTTCTGAAGATATTCAGCAAATTATCGTAAAACCATCTTAATTCCGATTTAATTTTCAATGGGAGAAGTTGATTAAACAGAAGAAGAAGAAGCAAAGAGCAAACCTCGGATAAATTCTTCAAAATCCAATTTTGATCGAATTCTCTAAATTGAGTTTTTCGTATTTCGTGGCGCTCAAAAGACAAGTGAGGGTTTGATGTTGTTGATGTACCGAAGTGACGAGAAGAAAAAAAAAAAAACCAATTAATATATAAAAAACCTCGAGAGTCAACGACGCTTCTCACCAGTCGGCAACATAGGCCCAATAAGAAAAACCCGACCCGACCCGACCCAAATCAGGTAACCAACCATGAACCACCACGTATTTGCTCTTATCCGGTTATCCCGATGGACACGGTGAGGACAACCGAAAAACTTCCCCAAAAAGGAACAAAAAGAGCTGCTTTGCGGCTTCGCTTCTTCTCTTTCTCTCAATTAATAATCTCTTATCCGTTTGATTCTTTCTGTTACGCATCTCTTTTTTTTTTTTTTTTTTTTAACATTAATTCAAATCAAAAACTGGAAAAGTAACAGAGACGGTGGTTTCCGATGGGGTCGACTACATCCAAAAATACTGATGAAGACGACGATGGTTCCAATGGCGGAGGAGGTCAGCTCTACGTTTCACTTCAAATGGAAAACTCTAAGGTTGAAGGCGAGCTCACTCCTCATGTCTACGGCTCTCTTCCTCTCATCGGTTCCTGGGATCCTTCCAAAGCTGTGAGCATCGCTTTGACTTATGTTTTCTTCCGATTCATCAATCTCAAATTTGATTGCCTCTCCTTTTGTCAATTTTCTTAATAGCTTCCGATGCTACGTGAATCTCCGTCAATGTCTGAGCTCAGCTTCGTTGTTCCTCCTGATCACGGTATTCTTTTATTTCGTCTAGCATATGAGTTATAATCGATGCATGTTTTCTGTAAACTACAATCTAAGCTTCTGCATCACTTTTTTTTTGGTTTTGGTTTTGTGTGTAGAGACTTTGGATTTCAAGTTTTTGTTGAAGCCAAAGCACAGAAATGCGCCTTGCATAGTGGAGGAGGGTCAAAACAGGCTTCTTACTGGTGGTTCATTGCAAGGAGATGCTCGATTAGCTCTCTTTAGGCTCGAAGGTGATGTCATTGTTGAATTCCGAGTGTTCATCAAAGCTGACACAGTTTCGCCATTTGATCTTGCTGCTAGTTGGAGAGCTTATAGGGAGAACCTTCAGCCTTCTACAATACGTGGAACTCCTGATGTCACTATAAATCCTCATCCTGCAGCTGTCGAGGTACTTTCTTCTTCTACTTGTTTGTTTTTACCGCGATTTCCACTTATCTCTTATCTTTTGGTTATGTCAACTAAAACACTATAAATGATTTTTCTTTGATGTCTTACAGCATTGTCCTTCAGAAAGTTTGGAGCTCGATCTTGAGCATTATGAGGTTCCTGCTCCTGCACCTTCTGCAAATTCTTCCCTTGTTTATGCGGCTGACGATGCCGAGAATCCACGATCTCTTTCAGCGTCTGGTTCATTTCGTAATGACAATACTCCAAAGGCTACATCAAACAGTTCTGAAGATTCTGGTGTTAGGGTTGATGGATCTCCATCTGCAAAGGTTCTACTTTGACTAATTTCATGGTGGATTCAGATCCTGCATTAGTTAACTTTCGTCTTTCTTATTTAATCATTGGCATAAATCTCACCCATAGGAAATGAAGGTCATTGTTCCCGATCCCTCAAATATCTATCCAGCTTCAGGAGAGACTGAATCAAAGTCAGTGGGAACACTCTCACCCTTTCTGCAGAAAGATGGTCAAAGGGGACTCTTTGTTGATCGTGGTGTTGGCTCCCCTAGGCTAGTCAAGTCGGCTAGCGCAAGCTCTTTTTTGGTTGATACCAAACTTGATTTGCAAACCAAGGTTTGGCCTGAGCTAGTTTCTATCTTTCAGTGGGGATATCTGAAATTTTAGATTTTTTATATTGTTCTCACCTTTTATCCGTTTTAATTGTTAGAATTCAATGCCAGCCGCTGCAGGAGCTGTTGCCGCAGCAGCGGTAGCTGATCAAATGCTTGGACCGAAAGAAGATAGACATCTAGCGATTGTCCTGGTATTTTTTTGGTCATATAGATGTTGTTTATAGTTTCTGCAGGTCTTTTAGCTCATGTTTCCTCGTTTGATTGTTGGGAGCTGGATGTTGTTGTGGCTGGATATCTTCTTTAACTGATAAACATGAATGAAAAGAAAGAGACTGAATATTCTGATTCACACCATTCCTATCATATGTATTAGGTTGGCTTGCCAGCTCGAGGAAAAACTTTTACTGCAGCAAAGTTAACAAGATATCTACGCTGGCTGGGGCATGATACTAAACATTTTAATGTTGGAAAGGTTTGCTATTTTGTTGCAATGAATCACTGATTTTTATTTAGTGTATCCTGTAATAACTCAATGCTTGTTCAAAATATTGACTCAATCATTGCTCTATTTCTTCGCAGTACCGACGGCTTAAACATGGAGTTAACATGGTAAAAAGTTTGGTTTTTAAACCGAGATTTTATAAGTTTCTGTCTTCCTTTTGGATGACTTTTGATGGAAAACGAGTGAGCCTTTTGTAGAGTGCTGATTTCTTCCGAGCTGACAATCCTGAAGGTGTAGAGGCACGGACTGAGGTAAGTGAAAAATTGAATAATTTAGTGTAGCCAGTTTTCGATTCTCTTCTAATTTGTGTTTCTGAATCGTTATTATGGTACATTCAAATTAAATTCGTCATATTAGTAGATGTTTTGATCCAGTGGTCAATGTTAACACTGTTTATTTTCTTCTTTGCACATAGTTTTAATATATCACATGCCACTAGGTAGCAGCACTTGCAATGGAGGACATGATAGCTTGGATGCAAGAAGGTGGTCAAGTAAGTATCTTTCGGTTATATGTAAGTTCTTGGGTTTTATATCTTGAATTGTAAATAGTTTTTTTTTGTAGGTCGGAATCTTTGATGCAACTAATAGCACCCGAGTGCGACGGAATATGTTGATGAAAATGGCTGAAGGAAAGTGTAAGGTATTGAAGCTTTTGATATTCTGTGATGTTGTTTCTCATATAATGGCACAGTTATTCTTCTGTGGAAAGCATGCTTGGTTAGCAGTGTGTATTTCCGAAGAATTGCTTTGATGCGGCGCTTGTAATGCTGTTGTGACCATCTTCGGCTAACATTGGATTTGGAATTATCCTCAGTAACTGGTCTGCCTTTTATCTCTCATCCAGATCATTTTTCTGGAAACACTATGCAATGATGAGCGCATTATTGAAAGAAACATACGTCTTAAAATCCAGCAAAGTCCTGACTATTCAGAAGAGTACGATGCTTTCTCAGTAACTTATATTTTTTCGCCTTAGTATACCTCTTTCACCTGTCAATTAAAATGCTTATGCTACTCTGCAGAATGGATTTTGAAGCTGGAGTACGAGACTTTAGAGACCGTTTAGCCAATTATGAAAGGGTCGATATACAAACCTGCAGTTTTTAACGTGTCCTAATTACTTCTTTAAGCTTAGTTAACTCAGCTTTGATGCACCATTGTCTTGGTACACGATTCCAATGTTGAGCTTACCCTTTTCTTGCTAGGTTTATGAGCCTGTAGAAGAAGGTTCTTACATCAAAATGATTGATATGGTCAGCGGGCATGGTGGACAGATACAAGTACGTCTCTATCTGTTTCTGTTAAAGAATTTTGCTTTTCACATTGCTATTTCTTCTAATCTGAATCTCCATATGATATTTGACAGTTTTGACTCTTCATGACTGCCTTTCTATTTTTATTGCAGGTGAACAATATTAGTGGTTACCTTCCTGGAAGAATTGTGTTTTTCTTGGTACAAATCTGTTACACAGAATTGATTTGACTATATCTCTTACTTGTTTTCTATATTGACACGTATTTAGCCTATATGCAACATGCAAATCAGCTTACAAGTAATATACTTACATGGGTCACTGTGCCCATTGCCAACAGACTCAACACTCATCTAATTATATAAAAGTAACCTATAGTGATCACGGCATCAAAGTTTTTGAAAGGCGCTGATTTTTCTTCTAGGTGAATACGCATCTCACACCACGACCAATACTACTCACTCGGCATGGAGAAAGCATGGATAATGTTAGAGGCACAATTGGAGGAGACAGCATAATAAGGTATTTGTCTGTTCTGTTTCTTCCAAATGGTGATGGTTTCAATTTTTTTTTTTTTTTTTTAGCTTTCCGGTCACATCTGTTTTCCCTATGAATTCATCCCCTAGATTGGTTGACAAGTCTTGCTGCTGCTTTCTTGTATGATCAATTTTTTTGTTAGATTGCCACATGATATGTGAACCTTAGATCTAAATTTTTTGAAATACAAAAATTTGTCTCTGATAACCTTTTACAACTTTGAAACGCAGTGAATCTGGAAAAATTTACGCCAAGAAACTAGCCAACTTTGTCGAAAAGCGACTTAAATCTGAAAAGGCTGCTTCGGTAAGTACCACAAACACAAACAACACTAACAAGCTACAATGTGTAGGAATTTTGTTACACTGAAAATGTGTCTAAGAAAACTTGTTGCCTGACCTGGGTACAATGCAACACGTATCACAATTTGGGAATTCAATATAAGTTTCTGGTACTAAGAAGTGAACCTGCGCGAGCTCTTATTCTTTTGTTTCCAATCCTTGGTATAACTTATCCAAGATAGCTGGTTTATAATGGTGGGGCTATAGGTTACACATTCGATATCTGACACTTACTTGGTCATGTGGGACAATGACATGCCACTGCATCATTTCCTTCCTTACCTCAAATTTTTCGTCCAGTGATTCTTCTAACTCTAGATCAAAACACATATCTCTATCATATGCTTGGGTGAATTCAATTTTATAACGTTTCTCAGGACCAAGGAGGACCATAACTATTTGAATGAGACTGTATAAATTAGGCTGAATTAAGAATAAGTCTCGGTCAATTGGACATGGAAAATGAGATTTAGTATTAGCACGCCAACTTAGGCATTGAACTCATTCTTGAAACCTTTTTTCCCTGTGTGTTTACAAGTGATCAATCAGTTGCATACTTGGTTGATCTGGAATCAGAAAGTTCTTAATCATGTGCTAATATTAATTGACGTTGTTTTTACTTTAAATTTGAACCAACACAAAAGAAAAAAAAAAAATTTAACAGCAAGTTCGATTGTTGGATTCCCCAAGGTTGGCGTTTACCTATTGCCGTAATTTCTTCCTTGCTCTCGAGGTGTAAAATATTTTGCTGTGAGGAAATCAGTTTCTCATATTTTCATTTTAGGTGCAATGGCGTGCCCTGGACGAGATCAATGCTGGAGTTTGTGATGGGATGACATATGAAGAGATAAAGATAAACATGCCAGAAGAGTACGAGTAAGTAACTTAGACAAATCTGCACATGTAAAAATGCATTACCAGTTCTGATTTCTATTCTATGAACAAAGCTGGATAAGTGTTCTCTATTTGTAATTAGATAAAGAACTAGATTTTTTTCTATTGGTTTCTATAGTTTTGCTCATCATAAAGCCAAGAATCTGAATTACATAAAAGGACAGCTTATATTGTGTATCTAAGCTCTAGTGCACAATTATATCTACCCTGAAACAGGGTACATAAGCTCTCAGACTTCTCTAACTCATTTTGTGGTGATATGACTGCAGATCTCGTAAAAAAGACAAATTGCGATACCGATACCCTCGTGGAGAGTCCTATCTTGATGTAATTCAACGGTATGTTCTTTTCATCTTCTTCTACGTTTAGTCATAAACTAAACATTTAAATATTGCTTCTTTGACAATGCAGGCTTGAACCTGTGATCATTGAGTTAGAACGACAAAGAGCTCCTGTCGTCGTGATATCTCACCAGGTTATACTCCAAACGATCTGTTTATAAATTAATGTCTAAAACACTTAGCTCTGGAGTTTGAAGAAATTGTCCACATGATCAAATTTTGGAGGCTTAACAGTTCCCATCTTGGAGAAAGAAAATACAAATGTTACATTTTGTTGTTGAACTCTGACTTGTCACTGAGTTCCAATTTTCCTCTTATGGTTGGTTTTAACGTAGGCTGTTCTGAGAGCCTTGTATGCATATTTTGCGGATCGTCCCCTGAAAGAGATACCCCAGATTGAGGTAATCTGAATTAGAAAATATGATTGTATGATCAAACCATTTAAGTGATAAGCTTTTAAATATGTAGCAGCACACATAATAACAGCAATCCCCATTTTGAATGTTTCAACAGATGCCACTTCACACTATCATAGAGATACAAATGGGAGTTTCTGGTGTGCAAGAGAAGCGTTACAAACTCATGGACTAAATTCAAACAACAACTATTACGACAGATCTCAGCAACTCTCATCTTAAAGGTTTTTAAACTTTACTTTGTTCTGCCTATAAGATTGCAGATATCACTGGGTTGCATTTTGTTAACCCAGTTCTTAATTTATGCACCAAATATTTTCCATTTACTCCCAAATATCTTGTACTTTCAAAATGTTATATTCTTCACAATTATTATTTTTTATACTGTAGATACGAACGAAATTACTCTGCCTTTGTCGATTAGTAACATGTTAGAAATTATGTTGACACGTGTGTAGAAAGCTTACAATATCAATAACAGTTATGGACGAGTGGTACTAGTCGCGTCGTTAAAAAATCAGACCAATATAATTTCAAAATATGGTCCCGGCGGGACTCGAACCCGCGACCTTCGGCTCATAAGACCAACGCTCTAACCAACTGAGCTACGGGACCATTTACATAATGTATTATTAATATCTTACTTTTATAGAACCTTTGGAGATAATGATAGAAAACCCATAATGAAATCATAATTCTCAGAAGTAAGAACATTTCATAAGTTATTACTATTTCCTAATACATAGTACATCAAATCTTGTATTTCTGTTGAATATTCATCTTTAATAGACAAATATATAGCCATCTAGGATTTGAATGGTCTTTTGTTGACATTAAGCGTTCCTACAGACTAACATGATATAACTAATTTTTCTTAGTTCGAATGATTTCCAACAACGATTGAAGAATTTGAACCCTCACATCAA
The DNA here is from genome assembly GCA_028015245.1 of Cardamine occulta. NCBI lineage: Eukaryota > Viridiplantae > Streptophyta > Magnoliopsida > Brassicales > Brassicaceae > Cardamine > Cardamine occulta. Next base: position 21,450,686 of record CM051365.1, read on the forward strand.
CTATTAAACCACGCAAATTAGTTATTATTATCGTGTTTGAAAGTACGTTAAATTACTTGAATTTTACACTCAAAACTAATTGAAAAAAATAGAAATTGGTTCATATTTTATCATTTTGTTCATATTTTATTTATTCATAAACAGATTGTGGGGGCTCCAACATTGACTTCTCTCGCCTTCTTAATTATCGTAGTGGTAGACAAAATAGGCATCGGATCCCGATCGTTTTCCTTCTTTCTACATATTCTGGTTTTGAATTCTTTTTATTTATATAAGAGTACATACAATGAATGGTTATTTATTTGCAAATAAAGACGGATGAAAAATTGTAACTAAATTTAATTATTTATCCGGCCTGATTTTACAAATAACATTATATATATATATATAAACATTATATAGACTTCTAAAAGATAGGCGTAGAAATAACATTATAAAGACTTCTATAAGATAGGCATATATAAATTATGTCCCGCGAGACTCTAAATAAAAAGCTTTTCCGCCAAAGTTTGACTGTAAATAGGACACGAGTCATATTATTTTATAACTAATTAAGTTGTCATTCTTGCAATTCTTGATAATTAACGTAGTGTATTCCGTTTTATATGCATATATAAACTTCATGACGTCCATGCCATGATATTGTGTACATGTTCAAAAGGACAGTATCTAATCTCTTATTCAGTTATTGGATGAAACAAACAAACAACAATACATGTTAATTAACAAACAACAGTACAATGAGAAAATGGGTAGCCATAATTATGCGCGTATATTGTTTGATTATATTATGGGGGAGGGGTACATACATATTTAAAACAACTCATTGATGTTCATATATGATAAAGAATCATTTAATTTATTTAAAAGAAAAAGAATAATTTAATTTGAGTAATAATAATGAAAATAAGGTTTCCATGCTAGTTTGACCTACTGGGCTAATAAGAATCATTAGTTTTGGCTCACGGGTTAAGAACTCTTCAAGAAACCCTTTTCTTGACTCTAGCTCTGGTAATTGAGAAGGCTATATTTGTGACTTAAATTTCCTGGAAATAAACTTTTAAAAGCAAAAAAAAATGGAAGAAAATTTAAAACTTTCAAGCACACGCACGCATATGCAGGGTGGGGCCAAATAGTTTATTTTTTCTATATTTGGATGGTGGAAATGTACTCGACTCTGAATTTTCGAACTTTTATGTTTGTCAGATTCCAAATAACTAGTCATTTCATTGATATCATTCAACACGGTGGTCCATCTTTTAGTAAGTAATCAGATGCGTTTTGAAGGAGCGAAGTCCGTGTTGCCGTAAATATTTCAGATCATAAATCAATCCATTTTGGTAACCATACGATTTTTTTTGGAGCACTATCTATTACTACCGATGGAGATTTAGAAACTGAAGATCGAGTGTCTGTATTCGATTTTAATCTTTTCAAATATATACGATTTTTATGTTGTCGACCAGCTAATAGCTACCCTCCTTGTTAAAAAATAAATATATGATTTTCTTTATTTGTGTCACATAATGATAATCTCATAGATCAAACAACATGCATGGTTTTTTAAACATTAAACTTCTCAATCCACGAGACTAAATTATTTTGTTGGTTTTATCATAAAAAACCCTTCACTGTTTTTCCTCTAAAAAATACAAGCAATTTGATAGGGAAAAAAAAATTCTCTACGACGTCTACATACATATTTAAAATAGAAATTTTTTTATAATTCACATTAGGTCCCTATGAACCTGAGCATAGCTCTCAACACAATAGCATTTGGTATTTGTTATTTTTTCAAGGGTTGACGACATATTGTCTACCCCATCACAAATCTACAGTAAATATTTATTTACAGAACATTTCATTATCGGAAAACCAAGAACAACAAATCATTAAATAGATGTAAACCAGTTAACAATTAAACTAGAAAAAGAAAAATATTTCCAGATCTGTCTTCCATGCATACTTACTAATTACTATTTCCTGATTGGTTTAAAAATCCAACAACTTAAGAAAATAATTTCCAATAATAATAGTGGTATAATAAAAAAATTTAAAAAATTAAGCCATAGGGCCACACTTGACCTAAATACAATAGTAAAAAGTGTCAAGTGGGCTGTGAGTAGGGCCAGGACCACGTGATTTAGTTTCTTACATTTCTATTTTCCACTCTTCTTTCTACATCTTCTACTTCTTTCGCAATTCACACCATTTAACCAAAAACCATCTGTTTTCCTTTTTTGTCTGTTTTGAAAAATTAAATAAATAAAACCCCAAAACCTAACAAAGCTTCACACTCTTTCTCTCTCTCTCTTTTAACTTAAACACTAAATTATCGATCCCCTCTACTCTCAAAATTGACGCCAAATAAAATTCTCTCTTAAAGCACAAAAGAAACCCTAATTTTAATGGAGTCGGCGGATTCCGGGTCACAACGACCCAACCCGGTTAACGGAGACGACCCGAGCCCATCTTTCGTCTCTTCACCGCCGGCGACTCCTAGCAGGTACGAGTCTCAGAAGCGACGAGACTGGAACACGTTCTTGCAGTACCTCAAGAACCACAAGCCTCCTCTGGCGTTGTCACGGTGCAGTGGAGCACACGTGATTGAATTCCTCAAGTACCTCGACCAGTTCGGTAAGACCAAAGTCCACGTGGCGGCTTGTCCTTATTTCGGCCATCAGCAACCGCCGTCTCCTTGCGCCTGTCCTCTCAAGCAAGCCTGGGGATCTCTCGATGCTTTGATCGGACGGTTGAGAGCTGCCTACGAGGAAAACGGTGGACGGCCGGATTCAAACCCGTTCGCCGCACGTGCTGTCAGGATTTACTTGAGGGAAGTCAGAGAAAGTCAGGCCAAGGCCCGTGGGATTCCCTACGAGAAAAAGAAACGGAAACGGCCACCAACTGTCACCACCGTTAAACTTGACGTCGCTTCCTCCAGACAAAGTGACGGCGACGGCTGTAACGTCGGTGCTCCGTCTGTCCCCGAGGCTGTACCGCCTTAGATTAATTTATATATTATTATTATTATAGTTTTCTTGATTAATAATAATACTTATTTATATATGTATGAACTCACTTCACTTTCTTTTGTTCCGTATTAACTAATTATTAATTTGTTTGAGTTGATCGTGAAAATATATTTAGACGGATAACGGAGATTTTGTTTTAGTTCAGTGGATATCTGATGCATCAAGTTCTTGAATTTTGAATTCTTATAAAATGCTGACCACACACACTTTCAAGGACTAATGCTGCTTTTTCATACATTATATTTTCTATATGAAGTAACTATGCAGATCTCACTTTTTCATCAAACGTTATCATTTGAACAATCATGAGATTTTATTTATTTTGAATGTTTTATTATTATCATATAATCTATTTTCTATACGAATTATGCAGATCTTAATCACTTTTCTGATCAAACTGTTTATCACGTAAACAATCATGAGATTTGATTTTAGTATTTCTTGAAGAGTTCAGAGATCAGCGAATATGGGTAGATTAAAGAGACAAATGAATTCGAAGGAGGAGCTGGGTTGTTTTCAGCTTGCATATATACACGTTAATTCGTGTGTATACATAGAGGTATGTACGTATACAATCACACATCGATGAGTATTTTGAATCATTATTTGTTTGAAGATAATGTCATCTTTACTAATCCCACAATTGTTTTTTTTACAAGCAAACACTTTTAGAAAGTTAGAAATCCTTATATTCTTAACGATATGCCCCTATTACATTTGCGTGTCTACGCACATACACGAGTTCTAACGCTTTGTTTTCTTGAAATTATTTACACGGTACATGTATGTAAACGACTTTATTTTCTAAAATGCAAATCTAACAACTTTCCTTTCAAGATTTGTGTAAATAATTGCCAAAAATACTCAATATATCTAATTGTTTTTTGTAATTACTTCTACTCATCAGTCGATCTTGCTCTTGGGTTGCCTTTGTAATTGTCTTTTTGGTATTATCTTTTGAAATTAATACCTAAAGCCAAACTCAATATCACTAGTTAAATTTGTTTTTATTTAACAAAAATAAAATCTCTAGTTAATTTTTTAATGATCAATTATATTGGTTGGGATTCGTATTGTGTACGTATATGCTTTCATATACGTACAGACGCACGTGTACGTAAATAACCTTGAAAAGATGGTAAAAGTCACATGAACAGAACAGGATCGTGACTCGTGAGACAGTATTGTTTGCCACTATTTCCGACCGACATGAGGCCTCGTGTTCACTGTGTTATAATACGTGTCATTCCACACGTGTGTTCTTCAACCCCTTTTACCTTTTAACCCCTTAGCTTAGGTGTTTGCATTATATTTTGGTTAAAAAACGTAACATTATGTTTTTCTCAATTTGTTAGTATATTCGTATTTAGACTAAAGTCGTTAATTAGCTGATCGAATTCGATAAATTTCTATTTTACAGTTCAGTGATTCTATTTAGTCTTAGAAAACAATTATATTCTAGCCACTGTAAGACTAAATTATCACAGTTGTACATTATTACAGTTGTTTGAACTGTTTTCTAAGACTACATTGAAAACAAGAGTTAATAGGTTTTACTCCTTTTATACTATATAAAGTGATTATGATATTTATACTCTTTTCTTTATTAAAAAAAAAACATAAAGTGATTATAGTATTAGATAATTCTTTCAAACGATAAATTGTTTCGAAATGTTTAAAGGGTATGATCACCATTTATGATTTTTCTGAAAACAACCATCAGAATTGAAATACGTAATTTTAATATATACAGTGGAAGTAGTTTTTTTTTTGTTCATATCGTCAGTAATGATGTAGTTCTTGGTTGATGATAATAAAATCGTAATAGTTTAATATGATGACACAGTTCTTAGCTAGTGATATTTTAAAAAATATGAAAGTTTACCTACCCTAGCTGGCCAGGCTAGCTATACGTAAATTTAACGATTGCATTACGAGTCTTATAGGTTAGAGACAGTTTTTCCCCTATGAAAAGATGTAGCTTAGAATAAATGGTCCTCTGAAATCATATCCGAATTTGTGTTGTTCCTAATCACCACATGGGCTTTGATAAAGACGAGCCAGCAACCAGCCAAATTATTTTGTTCTATTATAATTTATGATTATATCTGAGCGGTTGTAACCAATTAGCTACATTAATTATATTTCATTTTGATTGAGACTAGAAGTCTAGATAGCAACAATATATGGACCCATCCATCAGTCGGCTCGGCTATCTACGTATTCAAAGGCAGATGTATCATGTAACATGTATGGTTATATCCTTTCGCAACGGACCTCGCGTGGAGAAAATGATTTTATTTTATTTTTAGCAAAGAACAAATATCTATTTTATTTTGTTTTGAAAAAGTACCATAATTTTATTTTTGAGTTTTATAGACGTCTTTCGAAATTAGTAGTAAGAAGTTGTGGTAATTAAAATAGTATGAATTTTTGGATATTCTTTTATAATTATAGGATGAGTGTGTGCAGCAGTGTTCATATTTAAAATGACACTTTTTTGATACATCGATGTAGAATCAGAGGAGGCGAACTTGATTAATAAGCCAAAATTTAGGCTGGAATATTCAGCTCTCTATATTAGCCGTATGAGGAAAGTTTTTCTTTATGTCAAATCGTTTGAATTATTAAAGTAAAACTGTGGATGGATGGTTTATTTACGTTTGTGTTATATAACTATCGATTGAGAAATTGATGTTATATGGTCAACGTCGAAGTAAGTAGTGGGTCACGGTCCTCAGTATACTGTTTCATCTTCAACCTTCATAAAATCCTCTTCTACTGATGTAGCTGTATGACTGTTTGGACTCAGCCCAACCCAAATATTCATCTTTTTCAAAACATAAAACAAAAAACATCGTTTTCTTGACTAATTTAAGGAGATGTATTTAATGAAGCAAAAAATTGCTGTAGCCGAATAGATGAGAGAAAACTATGGTCTATTTTAGTATACAACTTAACCGAATCGTATAAAAAAACCAAAATCCATCAACACCGAGTTTAACCAAAATTAAAACTGAAATACAGTATCCATCCATATTGCTGTCTACGTACCACGAACTTTCTTAAATCGGGTACTTGGGAATATAAATTATAAGTAGTCACTAGCATAATTCATAAAGGTCAAAGTATGCAATCACAGTATCGCATGTTGTATGCTTATATGACCATAGTCCCAATTTGATCGCAAACATTAATGACATGCCCTCTTAACCGGGGTTTGGACCCGGACCCAGACCCAGTCAGATGGTTACCCCAGAGACCCAACATAAAGAAAGATACCATTTTGACTGCTTTATTTGAAAACGAATGGTTTACCCAATTATGACCCAACAGATGGTTTTCCAAACTATTTTAGAATTCAACAACACAAATTATGCAAGACTTCTGTGATTCTTCAAAAGTCCGTCACAACCCAACAAACATACATTCTGGTACATAGATAAGACATAATCGTCAAATCTGGATAGCTTTTTAAGTGTCTTGTTATATAGGTAAAAGAAACAGTAATTCTTCATAGCAGGCCAGTGATATCGAAGTTTTTGATACGTTCCAGCGCATCCCACATCTTATTAACTCCTTTCCGGCAAACCAGAGGGAAGCGTTTCAATTTGACAGTGTGAATGAAGTTGCCGGCCGAATATTTGGCGCACACACCAGGCACTTTATTACCTTTGTAAGCCTTGCAGATGTAGCTTATGTAGTTTTCATAGTCCTGTAGTAAGGAAAAAAAGAAAAGAAAATGAGCATAGTTCAAAGCCAAGAAACATCTAGCACAAAAACATATAGAGAACTTCTGCTCCCATTGATCTATTAGTTTTTTTGTTTTACAGAGTGTTCAATCTTTATAGATCATAAGAATCTCAATCTATAGTACATGTCTTAATAGATTGGGTAACTAGAATTGACATTCGTGGATAAGGCTCTGAGAAGTTAGATGGGTTGAAGATGATCCCACTCCCTAAAGACACTAAATCTAAAGTGATTAACCAAAGCCCCAATCAATCTGTGGGAATGAATGCAAATTATAAGTCTCAATGACTGATGACTGAAGAATTATACCGATATCATTCATGCACAATGAGTAAGAGAGTACGGATAAGCTATGGTAAGAATTCAGTAAGTCATGAGATTTTGGAAAGAAGCATATAAAACGAACCTCATAAAGTGGCTGACCATCCACGACTACCCAGGGTACGTATTTATGAGGAGGCTCAAGTGCTTTCGTTTCTGCAGCGTAGTGCAACTCAAGCTGCAGCAAATAAAAAGACAAGAAAGGTATGCACATGTCTTTGAGTTATATAACCCAGAAGCTTCAAAACAAGAACACTGTAGATCGGATACATGTATCTTCTGATTTGAAAGTGACCCTATCAAAGTATCAAACTGCTAATGACATTCTTCTATATTATTCATAAAATACAGGAATCTAACGTTCCAATGCTAAAAATGGCAATCAGCAATAATAATGTTGGACGAAACAAGTAAGAACACTTTACACAAGCTACAGAAAGAGGAGGGACTACTAAACCTTGTTTCCAAGTTCACTGCTGAGGCAATCAGCAACAGGTTTTGAGTTGAGATTGAGTTTCTCATAACAAGTCTCCCACTTGTCGTACTTGTGTTCAGTCACCAAACTCTCAACACAGTAGATAAACGGGAAATGATCGCTCTGCAATAGAAAATGAGGAGCCTCAGTAAATCAAGTTAAAATGTTTCAATTTGTTACAGCAACAATCAGATCTCATCCATCATCGCACTAACCAATTTAGGCCAAGCATCAATTGCACAAGCTTCTACAGTATCCAATAAGCATTCAAATACACCGTGCTGCAACAAATAGCGACGAGTATTATTGCTTCGATTGTCAATCTTAGTTGCAAACAACATCAAGTTTCAGATAAGGAAAAGCCGATTCACTCACGATTTCTTCGGCACCATAAAATCAAAGCTTAATCTAATCGAATCGGAATCATCGATTTCATGAATTGAAAGAAAAGAAAGAAGCTAAGGAGGACCTGGCAAACGGCAGTGACGTTATCGGGACGGAGCTTGGTATTGCCCCACGGAGACAGATGGAGATCGACGATTGATATGAGATCGTCTTCGAAGAGCTTCGCGAGGTGGTTAACTATGAAGGCAGAACAGTACGGACAGAGAGACTCGTAGTACAGGCCTACCGAGACTTTCGGCGACGAAGATGGAAGAGATATTTCAGAAATATCAGATGATGATGCAAAGGAGACGAGAAAAACGTAGCAGAGTATAAGAAAAACAAGTTTGCTATGCATCGACGCCATGAATGCAAATGGAAGGTGTTGTGTCGTCGCCCTCTTCTTCTTTGAAGACCATTCATTCAATTATATAATCGGCTATTAGTTCAACGTCATGCTTACATCGGTATGGAGCCAATGATAATTAATTTAAAGACACGTGTTGCTTACATAGCCACGTGTCTCACTGGATATCGCCTAGTAGTTAGCAAAATGTTTCGAGATTGGTACTATAAAATCCTGTGATTGGTTGATCAGATCGGTGGACAGTAACTTACCTCAAGTGCAAATTTGAGTAGATAGTAAACTCGAATCTAAGGCTCGATTAAACCAAATTGTTTTTCCAAAACTTCAAGATAAGTGTCAAACAATAAAGAAGTTCCATTAACAAAGACTTGCAGACGAAAAACCAATTGATGAGTACACATCGCTTTAGATGTTACTCGGATACATAAACACTCGAACTCGAGATCCCTGCGAAAACAATCAACCAACTATCTTAGAACTCAAAACACAATTTGAGCTACGGAAGAGAGAACAACACAATTCAAAACATATAAAATGAAAAATAATCTGGTTTACCATTGATTTAGGAGGCAAGTTTGATGTGAATTTGGCTCGAACTACGCCACTGTTACCATGAGGCCTTGTGACTTTTCCCCAAATGCATCGGTAGTGACTACCGTTCTTCTTGGTCTTAGCTTTGTAGATGTAAGCCATTCGTTTACCTTTGTACCATGTCACTTCCTCCGTGGTGTTAACTCCTTCGATTTGGATTAGGGACGTGTTTGGATACTGGTTAGACTTCGACCTATACATATATACCCATAACACGTCTTTAAGGCCACAATTCTGACAATATACAAAACAGAAACAACACCACTATGCAACCTGTCACACACTTAATTGTAGATTGCTTTGCTTGTAACTATAATAACTGTTTTGGGATAATAACAGTAAGCAAAATCAATATTGTTTGCTTATTTTATAGCTTATCCCCGATACAACTATTTAAGTTTGGAATCGAAGAATATAAGTGGGCAACTGGTTCTGTTTTGTCAGGAATTAGAAGCAGTTCAATCCTATAAGCAACTAACATAAGGTCATAAGGTATATCAACCAGCAATACCAACCAAGATTCAGTATTTATATGAGCCAGATAAAAAAAATTAAAAAAGAACAAATCATATGAATAATGGAGCACCTTTTGTAGCCAAGTATGGTTCCCCTGACATAGAGTCTGCATCATAGAAACACATAACTGAGTGAAGCAAGAACTTAATTAAGCCTAACAAGAAGAAAAAGTGCGTAAAAAGAGATTAATACTACATTCTCAAATCAGCTGCGAAAACCTAACAAGCTAGATCTTACAAAAAGTGTAAAAAAGTAAATGATGCAGCAATTTCAGTAGCAATCCGAAGTATAAGCAGAGACTGAATCAGAGAAAAATAAGCAGCGTCGATGAATTACCTGACACGTTCTCCTTGGCGTCCTTTCACCATTTTAGTCCGAATCGTCCGGTTGGAAGAAATTAGCAGTTGCCTTCAGAAAACGGAGACAAAACCAAAAAAAAACCTAATACGTGAATCCTTATCAATCGCGGAAGTAAACTAATTACCAAGGAGACGACAGCGTTTTGATCATAATGGGCTTTAAATACTAATAGGCCGTATGTTATCTAAATCGTGCTCACGGCCCCTTGCCAATGAGTTCTTAAAATGCGCCGTCAAAATTAACAAATAAGATGCGCCATAAATTTCAAATCAAAGGGCACATTGAAAATTCGAACCACCGGGAAAGAGTTGACCCGCCAATTTCTCTCTGGAAAAAATGTCGGACTCGATGATCGCTGATCAGACTTATCTCTTTCTCAATCGGATTCAAGACAGAAGGTCCTTCGTTTTCTCCGAATCACTTGAACTCTCAAATTTCTCAATCGGGTTTTCTTATCATTGATTTTGCAGGTTTGATGAAGAATCTCTTCGGATTCTCGAATCGTCTCTGGTTGCAATGAATGTGAAATCGTTTTCCGAAACTAGATCCCGCTTGGGAGATTTCATGAGATCTGAATCGGCTGCTATATTTGGCGAGTTCACCGGAGAATCCATCGTTGCAAAGCTCTCCGTACTTGAATTCTTCGCTCGTGCTTTTGCTCTTATCGGTGATATTGAGGTTCGTATCCTGTACTTGTATATTGAAATCAATTCTAAATCATCTTTGAGCTTATGGTTCCTTAGTCGTCTACCATCTTAAGAATCTCACGATCATGAGTGAAGATTTGCCGATGGATTGTGCTGCTTCTCGAATTTCTTATGTATGTTTCGTTGTTATATCTTGAGTAGAGTTGTTTGGCTATGAGATATGAGGCATTAAATTTGCGGGAGATCAAGTCTCCAAGCTGTTTGTGGCTAAGGGTTTCACATTCAGAATGGACAAATTTTGCAGTCTAATCTATGGAAAATGGATTCCCTTGTATTGCAGGAAAGGTAATTTATTCTTCCTTCTGTGATATATCAGCTCGTTGCTTTTAATAATGGTGTGAGAAATTCATATAAAAGATGTATATCTGCTTCTTTTGCTTTTGACTTATCCTTACTATGGTGATATGATATTGTGCTGACCTAGGCTTCTGAAAATGCGCTATTGAGCCTTAAGAGGGATATTCTTATTGAATCAAAATCAGAAGAGTTTTCTGAAAGTTTGGATGCTGCTGAAAAAGTAAGGAGACTAAGGGATTCAGCTGCCTCGTTAACATCTTCACATTCGGGTACATTCGTCTATATGGTGTCTTTTCTAAAGTCCATTGCTTGGAACAAAGTTCTGACTACATTTTGATTTCTTTCTTTGTGTCACTCAAGTTTTGTTTGAAGAGAAATTGGTATAGTCTCTCAACCTAAAGTAGTATTGTTCCCATCCTCCTTCCCTTCAATCTGGTTTTGAAATTCTTTACCCCTAAGCCTTCATTGTAGAAGCAGCTGTTATGTATTGGAAAATTCATTGAGGTGTACGTTATGATCTTGGAAAGCTTCTGGTTGGAAAGACTGATGATTTATAAACTGACTTATTGTGTGGATCCATCAGAATGGATTGAAATATAAATAGAGTGTTTGTTAAAATGTATCTGATTGTTCTGAGTAATTCTCAATTCACAAACAGTTCAGGCACAAGGTGCAGAGTACTTGAGGAGCAAGGAACTCAGGATACGTGGCAGACAGACTCATTACACTAAAAATCCAAGCTGCACAGGTAGCAATTTGTTCAGAAAAGGAATTAAGAAGCGTAACCAACGAATGTTGGAAGATCTCCGTAGCATTCAGATGATCCAAGATCTGGAACCAGATTCACGATGTGTTTGATGCAATTTGAGATGCTACAAACATCACAGCCCCTTTGCTGCTCCATGTTCATTGAAATACAGGTTAGCTTATGATTAAACATAACTACTTAGATGTTACTGAATATCACATTTTGTTCAGAGAAGAACAGAACAGGCTTAATCTCATCGATGCCTTTTATGATAAAATCAATAGATTAAGAACTGACAAACAAAATCACTTACCAATTTATAATTGGGGTGATGTCTGTGTCTCGGTCTTCCATTCTTCTTCATCATGATGTAAAAATTTGTATTCTCTTCTTAGTGATATTGCGATATTTGTATGTCATGTATATTCCCCACACTTGTTTCGTAGATATTTTGAATACTTTTACATTATTCAAATGCGTGTTATTTATTTAACAGAAAATAAAATGATATTATAGCTCTCTCCTAGCTTTTAGGAGGCTAGGACTCGGCTACTAGTCTAAAGATGAATAAAGAGGCTGAAATGGTCTCTGGTGATAGCCAAAGGACAAGTAAGAGAGGTCCCACAAATGGGTTCCAAGCTGGACCTGCAAAACCAATCAACTGGGATTACACTTTTGAGATAAGATGCCACGTCGTATCAATTGTAAATAACGTGTCTATATATAAGTTTCGTATGGTGACTGACGAATTTACAAAGAAAAAATATAAGAGTGGAGGAAAAAAAACAGAGGAAAAGATAAGACATATATGGATACACAAAGGTTACCGAAGAAAGAAGAAGAAGAAGAAGAAGATCATCGACTTTCTTCAACCTTCGAGTCCATTAATGCTCCTACAGATGATTTCGACCGCATTTTCAACATCACCATTGGCAATTTAAGCTGCTCTCATGAATTCACCTGGGATTTCTGGGAAGAAGAAGAAGAAGACGAAGATGAAGATGTAGGGGAAGAAGAAAAACCTTTGAGTACTGATCAACAAGGCTCAAGTTTCGGTGTTTGGGACAAGACTTCGATGGATTATGAAGATAAAGAGTTGGGTCTGAAGCTGAATCTGAACCATCAAGAAGTTATTGATGCTTGGTCTGATCGCCAGCAACCTTTGTGGACAGATACACTAACTCCAGCCAATGTTCTTTATGTTAGTTAGTGTGAATCTCTTACTTGTTGTGCAAGTTATGATTAGTGATTTAATCTTTGCTTAATTAAGTATTAATGATTTGGTGTGTATTCAGAGGGGAGAAGTACCAGTGATAGAGGAAGAGAGAAACATGAGAAGAGAAGCAAGTGTGTTAAGGTACAAAGAGAAGAGACAAAGTAGGCTCTTCTCTAAGAAGATAAGGTATCAAGTCCGAAAACTCAACGCTGATAAACGACCTCGTTTCAAGGTATATCTCTCTTATTCCATCTTCCTAGTACATCTTTAGCCTAAACTCATTTAAAAGTTTTTAACTAACAATAATTAATCTTGTGCTAGATTACCCTAAGTGCATATTTTTCTTAAGAATTTTCTTGTGATGGAAATCTTTTGAATTATTTGTAGGGTCGGTTCGTGAAAAGAGACACTTAAAAGGGGAGAGAAAATATCTGGAAGCAAAATATCTCCAACCTTCGTTGTGTCTTTTTTTTTTTTTTCTATTATTATTTTGAGATATCACTTTCGACTTTTACAACTTTTTCAAATTGAAATGAAAATATCTTATTGGCAAAAAAGAGAGATGCAAAATATCTTTTGAGTAAAGGGGTTGAAGATTAGTGATTACACATGAAGAGGACGTTATATGGCAAGTCCTTGTCGAATTGGTGGGGGCCTAAGGCTATAAAAAGGGTTCATTACATATGTTTGAATCGAAATCTACTTATCCTTTGTCGGGGCCAACTACATATCAACATAATGAAGCTACCTACGTATCATCTACCACGTTTCTAATAATAATCTTCAAAACTAACTTAAATTTTATGAAATTCCATCATTATAATAAGATGTATTGTAGTGAGTAGTGACTACTATTACAACTTACAAGTATAGTGAAACCTCTATAAATTAATACTTTAATAAATTAATAATTGTTTTCGGTCCCAAATTAATATTTTGATCCAAATATCACTTCTATAAATTAATAAACATGATAAATTAATAAAATATCATAAAATATATTGGTTCTAATATTATTAATTTTATGATAATTGAAAAAAAGACAAATTTTTAAAAAGTAATATGCAATATAGACAGTTTACTATAATAAATTGGTAAAATAGACAGTTTTTACTGTTTTTCTAATACAAATATTGTAAGATATAATTAAATAATAAAAATAAAAATGACAAAAATGTCATTCCAAAGAGATTCACGAAGTGTTCAGATTGTAACATACTCTCACAGATGTACAGAATGTATCGTATACTAATGAATGTACAAACTGTAAAGTGTACAGAAGTAACGATAGTGTACAGAAGTAATTGTGGTGCTTCTTAGAATGTACTAAGAATACAAACCTACAGAGCATATCGTGTAGTACACTCAGTAGTGTACATAACATATTGTACACTTAATAGTGATATACATAAGTACTTGTGGTGTTTCTTTATATGTGTACATTTATATAGTGTACTAAAAATGCAAATGTACAAAGTATGTCGTACACACAGAAATACAGAGTGTGTCATATATTTACAAGTGTACACCGTTGACATACCTAGATGTACACCGTTCTACACTATTGGTATACCGAAGTGTACACCATTATAAACGTACACTTTTATAACTGTATACAACTGTATCATACTTTGTTTTAAATTTGATTTGAAATATAACAAAATTAAATTCTCTATATTCGAAAAAATAAAATAAAAAGTAAAAAGTTTAATGAGAAGTAATTTTTTTATAAAGTGTTTGCAAGAAAAATAAAATAAAAAGATTGGGGAAAAGATTAAAAAAATGACGAAGAAAAGGAGAGAGAAAGAGCTAATACAAGTTTGTTTTTTATTTATTTAATTCTCTTAATGGCATAATGTGTAAATTCAAGATATTTATAAGGGTTTATTTGCATATTACACATATTTTCTCTATTAGTGTAAAAGTAAAAACTGTCCAATTGACCAATTATAAAGAGTAAACTGTCAGTTTTTCTAATTAAGTTAAAAAAAAACTGTCTATTTAGCTAATTCACCCTTAATTTATAGAGATCTTACTGTATTTACAACCATAAGCCAAAATAATGGAATTGAAATTTTACGGATTCCTTCTCCTTCTCAATCATTTATTGTGTCAATTAAGAAATTTGTAGCCTGATGTAAGAAAAAAAAAAAAAAAAGTTTGTACTTTGTAATTGTAGCCAGTCGGAAACCGTGCGCACAAAAAAAAGCCCAAATAATATATGGAAAGCCCATCATCTGAAGAGATTGTCCATCCTATGATATCCATTTGATTATAGTCCAATTTATGGTTGACCTCTTTTCTCAGTTACCAAGTGACAACTTCCATTTCATTGAATTAAAAAATGGAACAAAGTTGCAAAACATGCTTATTAGTTGGTCAAACCGATAAATACAGTCAGAAACTTTTTTTTTCTTCGTAAAATCATCAGATTACAAATTATCCAATGAATAATTCTAGCTTAGTTAAATGTTAACCAAGAATAAAATAAAAATCCCACTGATAATCTCGCCACGTCTCATCCGATGATATGCTATACATTCGACACGACACGACACGACACAACTCTGTGAGAGAAGAAGACAGACACGTAAGCTCCATTGATCACATATCCGATCGGAGCTTTTTCAGTTTTAAACGCTTTCCGGTGAGAAAACCTACCATCTCCTCATCTCTACCAATGATTTCACTCCACTCCTCCGCCGTCAAAGCCTCTCTTCCTTCTTCGTTACGATCTACACTCTCTGTTTCTTTCTCTGCTCTTCGGTTTCCCTCCGGCGGTAAACGCAATCTCTCCGTAGTCACTGCTTCTGGTTCTGGAGGCTCTTCGATGTCATCAAACACTGATTCTCGCGGATCGTCTTCGCAGGTCCGTACTTTTGTTTATCACTTGATCAACACATAAACAAACTTGCGTTTAGTGTATTAGGTCAGAACGATTTAAAACTTGTTAATTGTCAATTTGTGTTGTTTTGATACTTTGCCCTAATTGTTTTGTTTCTTGATTTACCACATGATCAGGTTGCTGAATCTTTCTTCAGGAGTGTCTTAGGGCAGATGGAAACGGTTTACCTAAACCGAAACCCGACGCCTAAATCCGTCTTGGAACTTGTCCGATCCGTTGATGACGAACAACTTTGCTATGATCACCTCGCTTTCAGAACCTTTGGGGTATAATTTCCTACAGCTTCACTAAATACAGTTCAACAAAGTTAAGTAACTCATTATTGGTGGTCTGTCTGTGGAAATGTTTTAGATTGGTGGTTATGGGATTGATTCGCTTGCAAGCTTTTTCCTTGACTATGGGTATACTCCGATGGATGAGCTGAAATTTCCGGCCAAAAAGCTTAGAGCTTTGTGGTTTGCACCTCCTGATGTTTCTGATATTCCTGCTGGTAGTGGCGTTAATGGGCCTTTACCAAGAGTTTTTATCTCAGAGCTCCTTGTGGAGCAGCTTAGTTCACAGACTCAGGTAATTAAAAGTTTCATTTGTTTGACCCTGGATGATTGTTACTTGTTTGTGTGTGAGCTTTGAAGGCAATCTCTCTTTTTTTCCAGGATGTGATCAGAAAATACACCCAAGCATCACCCAATGGGAATAAGTATGCTGCTCTTTCTAGTGCTTTGGGTACTTTAACTTGGGAAAAGCCTCTGTCTTCTGAGTTTGAACAATTGGCTAGGTACATGATCTTTATTCTCCTGGTTTTGCCAGATCAAGCCAGGGTAATATTGACTCTTAACTGAAGATGTATTGGGTTGAAATGATCTACAGGGAAAGTGAATACGCAGCATGGACCCTAGTCAATGGCTATGCAGTTAACCACGTTACGATTTCTGTCCACCGGCTTAAATCTCATCTAAACAAAATTAAGAAGCTCAATCAGTTTCTGGAAGAGAAAGGTTTCAAATTGAACTCAGAAGGAGGATTCCTTAAAGGTTTATTATCATCAAACTCGCTAACTAATCTTAGATCTTGGAAGAGAGAGTTTTAAGCTAATATCTTTCCGCTTTTTCAGTTAGCCCTGATGGTGGTTTGCTGCAAAGCTCAACTGTAGCAGATTCGATTTCTTTCAAGTTCTCTGATGGTGTCACCAAATCTATCCCTTGTTCTTACATTGAGTTTGCTGAACGCCTTGTGCTTCCCCAATACCAAAATGTACCCGAAAACGAAGTAAGTGACAGTTGTGATTGAATCTCAATAAGTTTATTGTGAATCAATGCAATTAGTTACAATTATCATGTTAAACTGATCCAAATGGTTGTACCAACATTGTGGTGAATTGACACTTATAAAACCTACAAAACGCAGATACGAGAGTCTCATCGACGCGATGGATTTGAGGTCGGGAATGCTGACAAGATCTTCGAGAGCACATTTCAGGAACAACTTTCTCGACGAACCGGGTGATATGTCAATCATGCCTCGTACATATGTAGCGAATAAGAGCTGAAACTGTTTGTAATGTCAATTACTAAGCAAGACTAATCCAAAGATTCTTAATCAGATACTGATGTGTCCAATATCTCCTTCTTTCATACAAGGGAAATAGACAAAGTAACAACGTTGTCTAGTATATCTCCTCCTTTCTCATCAGCATTAGATTCTATAAGCCAAAAATAAAAATAATAATGATGACGTGTGAACCAGTTAAAAGTCTTTGAACCTTTTTTTTTATGTACTAGTAGTCTAATAGAGAATTTCGGTTCGAATTTTCCTCCTGAAAAAAGAATTGAGAGCAACAAATCAAACCTTTGACATGGCACGGGTTTGGTAAAGCTGATAAAAAGAGAAGTAAGGGATAATGTAGTCCACCACACCAATTTCCTCATCACGCCCGTTTAACCGCCGTCTCTCTTCGTCGGTTATTCACATTCCGATTTGGTATCTTTACTCTAACTATTCCGGAAAAAAAAACCCTACTTTCACCCAAGATTTTGTCTCCGCCGCTAAGTGCCAAGGGATTCCCGATCTACGCTTTAATCTCTAAATGGCTACGGAGGCTACAACCGCTCCCAAATTCCAGGAGCCAGATCTCCGGCAGGTTTCTCCGACACCGGATTTTCGACCGGATATCGCTCACGACGGTCTCCGTTTCTGGCAATTCATGATTGCAGGTTCGATTGCTGGTTCCGTCGAACACATGGCGATGTTTCCTGTCGACACCGTGAAGACTCATATGCAAGCGCTCCGACCATGTCCGTTAAAACCTGTCGGAATCCGACAAGCTTTCCGTTCGATTATCCAAAAGGAAGGACCTTCAGCTCTCTACCGCGGGATTTGGGCTATGGGTCTCGGCGCCGGACCTGCTCACGCCGTTTATTTCTCTTTCTACGAAGTATCGAAGAAGTATTTATCCGCCGGGAATCCGAACAATTCCGTTGCTCATGCGATCTCCGGCGTCTTCGCTACTGTATCAAGCGATGCAGTTTTTACTCCGATGGATATGGTGAAGCAGAGGCTGCAGATGGGTGAAGGGACATACAAAGGAGTATGGGATTGTGTGAAGAGGGTTATGCGTGAGGAAGGGATCAGCGCTTTCTATGCTTCTTATAGGACGACGGTTTTGATGAACGCTCCTTTTACGGCTGTTCATTTCGCGACTTATGAGGCGGCTAAGAAGGGATTGATGGAAGTTTCGCCGGAAAGAGTTAGTGATGAGGAAGGTTGGTTGGTTCATGCTACTGCAGGAGCTGCTGCTGGTGGATTGGCAGCTGCTGTGACAACGCCACTTGACGTTGTTAAGACGCAGTTGCAATGTCAGGTGAATGATTATTTTCTCTGTAGGATTGATTGATCTTTTGTCTTTGGATAGAATAATGGAGGCTATGTGATTAGATATACACTGGTGTTAGTGATATATGGTGGATACTAGGTGTTTTGCTTCTTCATGTGTGCAGTGGCTGCAGATTGCATCTTAAGTTTAAGCTTTTAGTCTCGAAACTCATACATTTGTGTAGGATTTCGAATCTAAGTGAAGGGTCAAAGGCGTCTTAGATGGATTGTTTTAGCTTTACTGGTCAGATGTTGTGTTTTGTGAATAATGAATTTGTGTAAAAAGTGCTATTAGACTACTGGCAGATGGTAATCATGTGCTAGAGCCACAGAATAATTTTATGGTTGCGGTTTAAGCTTCTCAAAGTTTTGACAATCGCACTGCCTTGAAAGAATCTAAGAGCAGTTCTTTGGTCTCAATGTTTCAACCAGCAATACTATGTTTCAGTGTCAAAACTTGCTAGAGCTTAGATTTCTTTTTCAGGACCTAACATAGAGTTTAAGAAACAGCAATTTCACAACCAGCTATGTCCATGATTCTTTGCTCTTTAAATGTGTGAAATGGCCTCAACTATCTGTGGTGATTGGCAGGGTGTATGTGGATGCGACCGCTTCACTAGTGGTTCGATAAGTGATGTACTGAGAACGATTGTGAAAAAAGACGGATACAGAGGACTTCTAAGGGGATGGCTCCCGAGAATGCTCTTCCATGCTCCTGCAGCAGCAATATGTTGGTCCACTTATGAAGGGGTCAAATCTTTCTTCCAGGACTTCAATGGCGATTCAAACACTACTTGAAAAAGACAAAGGGTTAGGTGATTATTCACACTCTTGAGGATCCTGCTTTTTTTTTTTTTTTTTTCTGTAAACTAGTTTTTGTCAGGTTTTCTATAATGTCATGTTAGATAATATTTTTTCCAGGTTTGTGTTGATTATGCTGTCGTCGAGAAATTTTGATAGAAGTTGTACCAAACTATGTCACTTCCAAACTTCTAATAAGAACTTAACAAGACGCGTTCTAAACGCAAACGTAAAGGCAGAAATAACACTCGAACCAGAAGTAGAGAGATCTATTACTTTTGATGTGTGTAATGGCCTCATCATTTTAGTGTAAAATCCAATTGAGCGGGACAACCAAACATAGCGTATGATCATCCCTCTTGGTCTCATAACATATATCTCGTCAATCATGTGCAGTGTCTGAGTGTTCGAATATGCGAATCTGGTACTAATTTTATTTTGCGTAGACAATATTACTATAAATTTAGATGTAATATCAAAAAAGCACCAGTGGTCTAGTGGTAGAATAGTACCCTGCCACGGTACAGACCCGGGTTCGATTCCCGGCTGGTGCATTCAAGCTATGATGAAAATGGTATCGGCGATGGTTGGGTCCATCGCATTATTCTGAATTTCAGATGATATTGCCATACCTGAGCTCTATATTTTTTTTCTTAAATGTCCTAATCCCGTAAAATTCGGAAGACTCAGATCAATTTGTCTCTTCTAAATTCTGCAACAAAATCTTCACTTCACTCTATCTAGGTCCTGTTTGGGCCAGCTAAATTTAATATGGGCTTTTAAAGACAAGTTTTATATTTATGGGTCTGGTGAGTGATCAACTTTTTGATCCGAGTCAACTCAGTACAACATAGCCTTTTCTTTTCACTTTCGACATAACACGTTCCCGTCTTTGAGTTGCCGGAAAATATCAGTCTTTATCTTGCTCCAGCTGATCATATGGAAGGTTCTTCTCTCCTCCTCCTTCTGTTTACTTCTTTCTCTTAAGGATTTGGAAAACCAGATTTGGTTAACTCTGTCTCTATCTATTTCTGGATTTTATGGAATTGGGGATCTGTTTAATTGGTTAGCTGGATGCATTATTTGCAGACAACAACAACGCCGGGAGCGATTCAGACTCTAATAGCGTCGAAGATTCACAGGACTATTACGAGCCAATCTCAGCCGTCGATCTAGACACCGCCAATGACGACGGAAACAATGAGGAAGAAGACCATTATCTTTCGATCGGTGGAGATGGTTCCATCCACGGCCTTTCCAACGGCCATTGTATGATTCCGGAAGCAGAGGAAGGAATCTCTTCAATTAGTATAAACGGAGACACAGAACCGAAGAGTGATTGCGAAGAAGAGACGGAGATGGAATCGGAGATCCGTAGAGGATTTGACGAGGACGAACGGCGTAGAAGATCGCCGTTAATGGTTGAGAATGCAGCTAGGGTTGTGGAGGCAATGCGCGCCATCTCTTTCCCTGGAACGGCTCCTGATTGGGCCTCCGATGTTAATGAGGATCGTTGGATTGATCAGCTTCGAAGATTGAGATCCACTTCTCAATAACTTTAATCAGTATTTCTCCTCATTTTCAAACTCAATAGTTTGTTTCTTTCAACTTCTTTTCTCAAATGATAAAACATTTGGCTTTTTTGTCATTAATATGATCCACATTTGGTTGGTGTTTTTTTACTATACAACAAAACTCTTTACTTGAATACAGTATTTTCTGATGATTCATATATATATATATATGCATACATACATACATGTATAGAGTTCAAAGTATGGCCTCATTCTGCTGCTTTTTTCTTTCTTCATGCTGAGAATATGGCGAAAAGTTTGATTCTGGTTCTTTTCTTATAAAGCTTTTTAAATGTAATCTGCAACTTGAAGTTCATGAAGTCTGTCCCGGTTGCTCCTTATAACTCTAGCTTTGTCCCCTCTTATCTCCAGAACCTGAAGAAACAACACCAAAGTCTATGTAACACAGATATATAAAGCGGTGAATCAAGAACCAAGATTGTTAAGTACCTCTGGTCTAGAGTCAAGAACACCACTGGACATTCCCACATCAACTCTCCATATGCCGCAACCATATTGACTATCAAGAGAAAACCCATTATTTCATTATAGAGTTGTATGGATCTTTGTGATGTTAATCTATTACAAGTTTTAAGGAGAGAATTGGATAAATTACCAGTTAACGCCTGATAACTGGGGAGTATGCCCTACCACCATCGCCTTAGCACCAACAGCTTCAAGAGTGTCATGGAGAATTTGACTTACCTGATAACAAAAGAAGTCAGGAGAACACATTAACTCAAGCTGATGATGATGTGTGCGTTAGCAGTTTTGAGGATTTTGGTGATTCCGATTAAGCTTGCCTGTTCAATTTGATAGTCCTCCAACTCAGAAGTCTCTCTTGAGTAAAGTCGGCTCCAGACTACACTGTCATATCCTCGAGTCGCAATGAAGGGCATCTGAGGACTGTCTTCATAGTTAGTAGGGCTTCTCATCCAAGTAGAGACTTCTCTGTTTATCCTCTCTACGCCGTATGCAACTGTGCAAGTACACAATAAGCATATGATAGATCAAATCCAAAAGAAAATATCTCTCAACACCTATACCAAATTTTGAGATAGACTGCTTTTATTTACCGTGGTGAGGAAGGAGACCACCATGGCAGAAAACCCAGTTATTAACACGCAGGATCACTCCGTGACGCGCCAGTTCACATGCTATTCGACCACCTGGTCTGAAAAGGATCGACCTTGCAATCACTCCCTTTTGCCTCTGTCCTAATGGTTTTCCCCACGACTATTGGTTAACCGAGAATGATAAAAAAACGAAGGTTACTCAGAAAGGAGAGAGCAAAATGAAGTACCTTTACGACATTCCATTGATCCCAATAGGTTTGAGAACTTCTCCTATCTTCTTTCCATTGTCTAGACTCAAAAATCCAGTTAGTAAACGCTTTGTCCCAGTTATGTGCATAGTCCTCCAAGTAGTCAAGAAAATCTGTACACTCATCAAATGCTCTTGCATCTACGTATCTGAAATCCCCTTCAACATTCATCGTCTCGTGATTCCCATTAACCTTCAAAATCGGACAATTAGTTGCTCTCTGTTAGTCCTATCAATTATCATTCTAGAACTAGTAAAAAAAGTTTGAAGAGAAAAAGTGCCTCAAAGATTTCTGTAACATAGTATATATAAACCTGGAAAACAGCTCCACCATTAGCCTTGGCCTGATCATCAAGTGACCTCAATAAGGAGAGTATTGCAATTTCATCATCACCACGATCCAATATATCTCCTACCTGAACTAGTACCTGTATTTTCATTTATTGATTCACATAAGTTGTAGCAATTCCGAAGGACTCAAACTCTAAAGATATGAAGCAGTATGAGCCATATCTCATCATAAACTGCTACTAATGTAGAAACTGAAACTATGTTCCTTAAATTCAGACATACAGTGTCTTGGCCAATCCACTGGTCTCTACCGTCGGAGCTCAAGACGCCGGCCATCTGAAGCGCGTCTCTGGCTTTACCTAGATCGCCGTGAAGGTCTCCAACTGTGCATAGCCATAACAAAAACCCACTCAATTTTGCTGTCGAATCTATCAAAAAGATTGGAACTTTTCAGATAATTGGAGGTGAACCTGCAATGATACGGCGAGCAGGGGCAGAGACGAAAGTAGGTGGATCTCCATTGATGACAATCGGCTTCAGAGCCACTTCGTTATAACTAGAAGTGCTCAACAAAGAGGAAGAAGAAGGTTCTACAAGTTTCTGAGGATGAGAAGGAGGAAGCGGAAGTAATGAATTGATGTAAAGGGAAGCCATTGGTGGTGAACGAGCAATGATCCACCTGGTTCTGATGAAATCACTTAACATTTGTGTTCCTCTGCTTTGAATTTTGCGACTTGTCTCAAATGCATGCTGAGTTAACCACTGGCTGAGATTTTTCCTCTGAAATATTGTTTTCTTTATTTTAAATAAAATTAAAGGGGAACCACAAAGCGAAAAAGAAAAGCAAAGTCTTGTGTCGAAGATAAGTCCTCAAGAAAAATATTTTAACCAAAAACAAATGTTTGCAAGAAAATATTCTTTAAAGTACTTTTGTAAATCTAAACTAGTTTGACAACTTTTAATATCCAGTGAATTATAAAAATATTGCTTGTTATGTTATAAAACTCATTATCTCTATTTCAATTTTCCCCCCAAATTATTTAACTTTAATGTTCTTTATAATTTTTTGTTTGTTTAACTTTTAGTGTAGCTGATAAACCAAATCCATTTCTTTTGGAATTTCAGGCCCTGAGTCTCTGAATTTAACGTTATGGAGAGTTGTTAAAAAGGGAAAATTAAAAACATTATAGTATAATTGAAAGAAGGACGAATACATTAATTACAAAACCCAAAACGAGACAAACATCATATATCTTTAATCAAATGTGAGGAATCCAACGACCATAATTAGCATCTTGGGAGATCCAATGGCGGAGGCTGCACAGACTGGAGCTGACCTTATCCATTCTCGACTAGGAATACCATCGCCAGACCCCAACCTAGATGCGAATCAATGTGACAGTGCATAAACCAAGCTCCTACAACATTTTATAAGAAAAAATTGTCAAACGAAAATTTGGACTAAACAGAACTATATCGTCTAATCAAAGATTAAAGCATCATTAATTCACCTGGATTATCGGCAACGAACCGGATGGCCACCCATCCACCACGAGGGGTTCCGATGGTATTCCTCTCCGGTGGGTCAAAAAGATTGAAGTTAGCCGGATCTCTGTTCGGGTCAAAATTCCCAAAACCCGACCCGACAACATAGAACTGGTACCCGTGTAGATGCATAGGATGGTTTTCAGGCGTGACAATACTTGTGTCCTGCAACACAATTTGCACATTGGCCATATACTTAAGTTTGTATGCCTTGGTGGCCTTCACAGGTTGCCAAAGCCCACGGCTTACATTTCCTGTGTAATCAAATTGAACCGGAGGAACCGGCGGGAAATCCGTAGTTATGATCCCGGGGATTCCTTGGTAATAGGCTTGCATCACAGAGTTACTCCGAGGTAAGACAAATGAGACATTGTTCATGCTTGCAGCGAACCGTGTTCCATTTGGTCCCTGACATCGTGGACTGTTTGGGTTGGTGCAGTTTATTAGACCCAACCCAACTGCGAAAAATAGATTCTCGTTGATTTGGAGTGGTACTGGAGATCTCTTCCAGTATCGCAAACGGTTGACAAAAGCTGTTGCTGTAGCGGTGTCATTGAAACCTGGCAAGACTGGGAAAACCGGTGTGATCTGACCGCGTCCACTAGGAGCGTTTGCGTATTCTAAAATAGCGGTTGTGGTTGTATTGTCAAAAGGAGCGTTTGCGCTATTGTAGGCCCGTGCGGCGATATAGTAGCGGCCAGGGCGTTGGTTAGCGGTTATAAGGACGTTTGTGGTCTGACCAGGACCAAGCATGACGACATTTGTGGTGAAAGGTTTTGTGTAAGCTGAATCTACCTCGACGACCGTGAGCTGGTGGTTCGCCACGGTGAAGAAGAGTTCTTGGTTCAAGGCGGCGTTGATGAGGCGGAGCTGAACCGTCTCGCCGGGGACAATAGGAAACCGGAGGGTCTCGCGTCGAGAGCAACGGTAGAGATCGCCGGGTTGGCCGTTGATGGTGTAAGCGTCTGAGACATTTGGTGCTGCTCCTGTGAATTGGGCTAACCTCAAAACATCCATAGGGTTTCTATCCCACCATTCCCCTGTTCTCTCCAATTACTAATTAATATTTGTTCAAACTAAAAATGGCTACGGATATGAATTTTTTAGAAAGGTTTATGTAATTACCGAGAATAATTGGGATGTCACGTTTGGGCATAGAGAAAGGGTAAGGAGAACCGAAACGAGGGTAAATGATGAGAGCTCCATAGACGGTGGCTCGAAGCCAATGGCTGTGAGCGTGCCACCATAGTGTACCTTCTTGGTCTTCGATCTTTATTCTATATGTGTAGCTTTGTCCTGGCTGAATCGGACACTGTGTTATGTACTCTGGTCCATCAGCCCACGGGTTTCGAAGCTGTCTGAGTCCATGCCTATCCCCAAAAACAGAGCATAGGTTAAAATGTTTTCTTTCTTGGCTGGCAAGTAATCTATTAAAAAAAACTATTTGAATCTTCGTTTTTTACCAGTGGAGACTGATATTGTAACGAGCTTTGTTGATGACGGTGATGGCTAGTGAGTCACCATTTCTCACCTCGAGTGTTGGACCAGGGAACTGACCATTCACGGTGATGGTCTGGTGAGTTCTGCACAGCTTCTTCACTGGTTTTGCCTCGATCTAGGTCACGTTGATTTAGTTTTTAAACCATAGACGTGATTAAAAGATTTGAAAGATATGAATTAAGTGAAGGAGGCTTAACTTACCACGAATTCACGGACGTGAAGTTCCGAGGAAGCTATGGAAACAAGAAACGTGCAACAAACAAAAAGGAAAATTAAGGATACGCCAGAGACTCGCTGGAGATTAGATTGAGAGTGTGACTCCATTGGTGTTGAAGGTTGAAAGCTCTCTGGTTTTTAAGTCCAGAAAGGAATGAGATATGTATATATATACACACAGAACATTAGGGCTAAGCGAGAAGCAAGAGAGCTTTGTTTGAGGTTGTTACTTGTTAGTTAGTGGGCAATTTAAATTAAACTTGATTTAGAAAGTGGAACCAGTATTATTAAGTAGTCAGCACGGAGGAGCAACAAAGTTCATCAGCGGATTAGTTGATTACTTGATTTGGTGTACCCACTAGACTAATTACATACATACTAGGGTTCTCTAATCATTGCTCACTTACAAGAATCTTGTATACTTTATGATAAGGAATTTACGATGGAAATCTCCACGCAATTTATTGAAGAGAATAATTTTCGGAAAAAAATCATTCAGAACCATTAAACTCTTGACAATCACTATTTACTATTTCACGAAATTGTTTATTTGATCATCTTACACACCATCTTTTTAAAATTTAGTGCATAAATATATAATACCTCGTTTATTTTCCCCATTTTTTCTTTACAACAGATATTTAGAAATACAGTAACTAATTTCTTATATTTTAGAAAGTATATATATACTAGATTAGGATCCGTCCGATGGACGAGTTTCTAAATTTAAAATAAATTAAATTTAACAAAAATATTAATTTTAAAATTTGTTGTTAATGAAATATATCTTAGATTTTTTTTGAGAAAAAAATCATAAAACATGCTTCATCAAAGAAAATGGTTATATACATAAATTTATTTTTTAACATAAATAAAGTAATTTAAATTCCTATATAGCAATTTCATTGTTATTTCTTGTCTCTTGGCCTTTCCGACAATATCCTCTTACTCAACCGTTAAGTCACCATCTCTCAATTTTTTATTCCTTTCTCTAGCTCTATACCTAAAAATGTTTGGTTCCAACAATTTGTTTTCTTTTCCTTTACCTGATTTCCATCTACCACCATCTTCAGCTTCAAACATAAGTCCTACCGCATTCTTCTCTTCTCCGGATCCATATTTGAGTATGATAATTAGATTAGGCGAAATCAAATTTTTGGAGTAGATCTCCGTAGTGCCCAAAGAAAAAATAAAACATGCACAAATAGGCATCTATCACTTGAAAGAGTGCATTTTAACCACTTCAAAATATGCAAAATACATATTTCTCACTAAGAATCTATTTTTTAATTTCTTGTAAAAATTGTGATTTTGTAATTTATTGAATTTCATACAATTAATTAATTATTATTATTTTATGATGATAAGTTATTACAATAAAAAAAATTATATATTCATGACTCTATCTATTTAACACTTTGATTCATGAAACTATTAGATTTATGACTTAATTTAACCTATTAAAAAATATAGATTCATGGGTTAATCGGTTAATTCAATCAATTTACTGTATAATTTATTTGACACTTAACCAATATTCAAATATTAGAAGTGTATGAAATATTTTTATATGAGTTTAAATAATATAAAAATCTAAAAATATAAATTTAAAAATAATATTTTTATTGAAGTAACAATATTTAACATATTTTAGAAAAATGGTAAATTAAAAGTATATGTTTTTTTTTTGTTTGTGTTCTTTTTTAATTAAGAAAAACAAAATTTTTACACATGCCATAATTTTATCTATCAATCGACACATATCATGATCTTATGAATTATAATTTTGACACGTGTGAGCGCTCGTGAGTTCAACTTAGTTTTTTTTTCACTTAATAATAACTATAGAGATGGAATATTAGAATTTTTTTTTTTTTAGTATTGTATTCTTTTTAAAATTTTTTTTTTTTTTAATAATCTATGATTTTATTTAATTTAACACATATCAAAATCTGATCATTCTCTTTTATATAATAAGATGGTTTAAAATTTTTTTTTCTGTTACCTTTTAAGATTAGTAACTAGCTTTAAAATTTCCTTTAAATATATTTTAATTTAATTAAATATATTTTTAATTTAGTTTAATTTAATTTTTTTTCTTGATAATCTAAGGTTTTATTTAATTTAAAAAGTTATGAAATTTTTTTTTTTTTTTGATTATCTATTTTTTTTTTTAGGATTGTATATGTTTTTTTTTTTCTGATAATAATATACTTTTTTCGTTGATAATCTATGGTTTTATTTAATTAAAAACGTGTTAAAATCTGATCGTTTAAATTGATACGTGTCACAATTAGGCGAATTGCCAACTTTGAATCATTCTCTTTTATATAATAAGATATATATAAAAGATAATATATATATATATAAGATAATATATATGTATTATGTATATATGTGTATTATGTTATTTAAATAAAAAAGAGTGGACCGACCAAACTTGACAGTTATCCAAAAATATCGATCAACAATTAATAGATATATCCGTTGGCCCGATTCGAAAATGCAAGAAAACAAAATCCATCGGCCAGTTCGAAAGTGGACCGTGGCGCTGAAAATTCAACGTGACGAAGTCATCGGCCCAAAACCAATATCCACGATGAACGAGGTCTCCTTTGACCAAGTCTTGATTTTGGGGTACTAAACAAACGCAGAACGCATAACAAATATCGCGGTTGGTAAAATGCGTTCACGTTCGGGAAAAAACCAAACCAGACAGAACCAAAAAAAAAAAATTGAAACGAAGACAATATCGTGGTCGTGGCATTATGAAATTACAGATTCCATTAAAATACAAACAGAAATGCACAAGTCAGACATGGTTCCCGCGTCTAATCTTATTCGTTTTCCGAAGACTTGTCCATATTATTATAGTCTTCATCTATGGAGTTTCGTCTTTATTCACCCAATCGACCAATTCCGTAATTTCCCCAATATTTATTATTCCCACAAACCATATGGCCGAAGCTGGCGACGAGAATCTATATGCGGCCGCTAGAGACATCGCTAGAGCCCTTGGCAAGGATCCAAGCGCCGCCGGAGATATCTTACAGATCCTCTCCGGATATGGCGCCTCCGGAAACCGTGGTGGTGACTCCAGACCCACCGTATCTCGAGTCGGCGCAAACCTCAACCTTGACCGAGTCCTAACTTCCTTAGAGCGCCAGATCTCCGGCTATATCGTGGAGGATCGTCCGATCTGGTTCGATCCCGTTGACTCGCGCACCTTCCTCGACGCTGTTGATGAGCTAATGGCGGTCGCCGGAGACTTGAGATCCATGGCCGGAGATAAATCTGTCGACGTCTGTCTGTCCCGTGCCGATGAGCTGATTCAACAGGTGATGTTTAGGCTTCAGGAGGAGTTTGGATATGTAATGGATCGAGCCCCTGAATCGTTTGACTCGGACGATGAGTTCTCCGGCGAAGAAGACAACGACAGAATCCACGGGGTAATTAATTAATTTGTAAATAAATTTAATTCGCATAATTCCTAAATTAAATTTGGAATTAGAATTAGACAATCCGGTTTACAAATTGATTTCGGTTTATCGGTTAAAATTCATGTCAAAGGGATTGCCCATTTGAACAGGTAATCGTTGCCCCTCCAGTAACCGATTACAAAATCGTGATCGAGGCGTTACAATCTAGCGTTATCGGCGATCTAAACGCGATAGCTGTGCGGATGGTCGCCGGTGGATTCGGAAAAGAGTGTTCACGAGTGTACAGCAGTAGACGAAGAGAGTTTCTAGAGGAGAGTTTGTCGAGGTTGCATCTGAGAGGACTAAGTATGGAGAAAGTGCAAGAGAGTCCATGGCAAGATCTTGAAGACGAAATCGACCGTTGGATCAAAGCCGTTACTTTGGTGTTCCGCGTTTTCTTCCCAAGCGAGCGTCTTCTTTGCGACCGCGTTTTCTCTGATCTCCCTGTTTCCTCTGTTACCGATCTCTCTTTCATGGAAGTTTGTCGCGGAACGACCACACAGCTTCTGAATTTCGCAGACGCGATCGCTTTAGGAAGCCGTTTACCAGAACGTTTGTTTAAGGTTATGGATTTATACGAAGCGATGCAAGACTTGATTCCCAAAATGGAAACGCTATTCTCCAATCAATACTGTTTACCCCTAAGGCACGAAGCGGTCGCGATTCATAAACGGTTAGGGGAAGCGATTCGAGGGATCTTTATGGAGCTTGAGAATTTGATCCGTCGTGACCCTCCCAAAACCGCGTTTCCTGGCGGTGGGATTCACCCGATCACGCGGTATGTGATGAATTATCTGCGTGCTGCGTGTAAATCGCGGGAATCGTTGGAGCAGATCCTTGACCAGACTGGGAACGAAACCGGATCAGACACAAGACCTTTGTCTGTGCAGATCAGATGGGTTTTGGAGTTGTTGGAGAGTAACTTGGAAGGCAAGAAAAGAACTTACCGTGATCCGTCTTTGTGCTTCTTGTTCATGATGAACAATGGCAAGTATGTTCTAGATAAGGTGACTGATAACGAGCTCGGTTCGATCCTTGGAGAAGATTGGATTGTGAAGCACACTGCGAAATTGAGGCAGTACCATTCTAGTTACCGAAGGAGCTCGTGGAACCAAGTTGTGGGGTTGCTTAGAACCGAGAGTACTCCGTATCCCAAGTTAATAGAGAACCTTAGATTGTTCAAATCCCAGTTCGATGAGGTGTGTAAAGTGCAATCTCAATGGGTTATTACTGATGGGCAATTGAGAGAGGAGGTGAGAAGCTCTATTGCCGGAATTGTGTCTCCGGCGTACTTGAAATTCATCGGAAGATTGAAGGAGTCACCGGAGATTAATGGGAGGCGCGGAGAACCGTTTATTGCGTATACGGTTGAAGATTTGGAGGTGAGAATTAAGGGGTTGTTCAAGGAAAGCTCAAGTTGATTAAACTAAATATGAAAATATCAAGATTATTAAGCGATAAATCTGTACAATTTTGAAATTTGTTATATAAATCTGTTTTCTTGGGTGAATGTTCATGGATCGGTCGTCGAAATTATTATATTTTTCTTCGTTGATTTAATAGTTACCGGTATTGACTGAATTATCCAATAACAACTAAATTATCATAACTCGGATGCATGTTCTACAGAATTTAAATCTGAATGCTGCTGATAGGATTACATCAGTACTCTACTAAAGGTTGTCTTATAGCAAAAACTGAAGAAGATTTTTAAATATGAAATCTAATTAAAGAAATTTAAAACTTGACCAAAACCGTAAAGATGGCCAGCAAATATAAAACCTATAATAATTATACTAAGAATGGAAAGTTTTGTAGCTCAAGTAAAGATAAGAACCCAATCTGTTCTACCAAAAAGATATGAAAAATAACTTTTGTTTTTTGTAAATATACGTAGTTAAGCTACCCCTGTGTTTCATGTTTCTCAAAGGAAACTACGACTGTAAGTCTTTCTTTTGCTCCTTTCTAACGAAAAAAACTTTCCTGGAAGCTAAAATTGTTTTGGGTTTCCAGTCGGATTGTAAGTAACAGTAGTATATAATAATAGTACATGTAATTAGGACTAGCTTAGGCAATGTTAAATAATGTGAAGCAAGAGGGAAATATATATTGATTAACCTCCTCAATTCACATAAACATATGAAAGCAATAAATGAAAATCAAGAGAGTGCATGGAGGATTTGTTCAACAAGACTTAGACTGATGACTAGGTAAGCGACTTGGGAAGGATGAATGTCGTCCCAGAAAAGGAACTCGTTAGGGTTGGGACAAGTCCAAGTTAAAGGATTACACAAGTACGATACCTCCATCTCTCCAGTCCCACAGCATCCTCTCTTCGTCTCCTTTATACCTGTCCCCCTTCAAAAGATTCAATTTACTACTACTATGTAACAAAATTAAATAAATTACATATATTTTAACCAAAAAAGAAAAGAAAAATGAATTGTTAGAACCTGTTAAATAGTAGTATTTATTTGTTTACTTTGATGTGGATAAAATTAGACTATGGTTTTGAGTTGCATTTTTTGTTTTTTGCGTTTATCTAGTATATATAGTTTTCGTAGACTATCCCATATAACAAAATAATTAAATTCGGAAAGAGGAGCAACTGATCAAAACGCAAGGAGAAGTAAGATATAGTGCGAAACGTAAAGTGCATGAGATGAAAGAAAACGTAACGTTACCGTATCTTTGGGGATTAGTAGCCATGTCGAACAATGCTCCGTAGATGTCGCCGTAGAAGATGACACTGCCAGTGAGATTGGATTGAATATCCGTCAGGGACTTGTTTAGCTTCTGGTTAAACTCCTTTGAATCTGAATTTTGTTTCTCGATGCATCTTCTTTCCTTGTGCTTTTGCATTGCCATCGTCATCTGAAATGGTAAACACCCTACCGGCGGTAGTCCCAACACCATTATTCTCCGGCACCCAATCTCATATAGTTCCTATTTTTAACAAATTTTAAAATACTGTCAGAAAAAAAAGAATTATGTTCATATATATTTAATAATATTCATCAAACAATGTATATGATAGAAAATGTTGTTTACTTGAACGAAGTTTTGTACACTTGCGAGAATGAAATTTTGATAGCCATCGACACCGAGCTTGTGACGAGGAGAAGGAGTATCGTAGAGATTTACATCGAAATCGTTAGTTCCCGAGCTTACTATCACCAGAGCCTCGCTGACTATCTTGGCTGCTTTCTCTTTTCCTACGATTCGGCTCAGCCTCGCCGAGTAACTTCTGAGCATATCCGCCTGTTTAGCGACGGATAGAGATGAAGTCACTAGATCTGTGAAGTTATCGTAACCGGAACCAGCTGAGGCAAAGCATACGCCGGTGAGGATATCGGAATCTGACAAATGCGGATCAAGAAAAGGAGGAACGGTGTCTTTGATTCCCAAAAGAGATGCTATGAAGTCCGGTATGAGTTTACCGTTGGAGAATCTTCCGGTAGCGTTTCTGCCGGGGAAATTGCAGCCGTAAGGAGGGAAATTAGCCCGAATTATGGTTTTGATGTAGTTGTTGTTTCCGGTGTCGATTGTTGAATCGCCGAACGCAAGAATCGCCGGGAACATTGATACGTCAATGTTGGTCTTGTTTGCATGGCATGTCGTCGATATTAGCATTGTGGTTACGATCATGAATATAAATATATGAATCAACATTTTATCTTTTATTCTCTCTCTATTTTGTTCTTTATACATGTATGTGTGTGTATGTCATATACTTATAATGCCGTTGAAGTGTTGATTTTTTGGTCAACACGTCCAGGGACATTTTACATAGACCAATTAAGTATAATGGGCTTCATAGAAAGCCCATACGAGTGCTGAGCCTAAAAGTCAACTAGTTGAAGTGCTGGGCCTAGAAGTGTATGTTCGCATCGTGAACTCTCATGATTTTTCTATTTTAGCATGTGAAATTGGAGGAGTCGATCAAAATCCCGATTCCAAAAAATTTTTTTTTAAACTATTTTACCAAATTAAATATATTGTCAATAAAATTTTGAACAGAATTTACAAATAGTTTGAAAAGGAAAATGCTAAGTAATATATTTTGTTCAAACTCATCAACAAAAATTACGAGCATCTACATTCAGTCAGATTAAAAAAATACTTAGTTTCTCTATTTCATATTAGTTGTTATTTTAGAAGTTAAAATTTGTTATATATTATTTGTCGTTTTATGTTTTTAATGCAAATGTTTGGTTAAATTTTTAACTTTGTCCAATAAAATTAAATTAAATAAACATTTAATTAAAAATAAAATAAAAAACTCAATTGCTTTTTTAATTTACGTAAAATAATTTAGAAAGTAATATGAAACGGAGAAAGTATAAATTAAAGCGTTTTGGTCATCTACAAAACTTGCATGGTAGATAAAGGTGTGGAGAATTGATATATGATCAATAATAAGAAACTAATCACAACCAAAAGAATGCATGCACACATCCTCTGAAGATTAAAATATACGTACAAGGAAACCCACGAGATCATGCAAAAACTTACTATATATCCCAATATTATATAGATATGTGTGTAGCTGTTAAAGCTGATATCTTGGTAGAATCTATTAAAAAGTGGATTCTCCCAAGTCCAAACACGGAAACGAGTTTGTAATAGAAGTTCGTGCAGCGGATCGGAGATCAATTAAGATTACGAAAATGATTTACGGTACAAAAACAAAAAGATATTGTACACGAGAGTAAATCTAACCAAACGTGTGTTAGGCTGGAGATATCTCCAGTATATATGCTAAAACTTTTAATTATTGCATTGGTTTGTCTTTATTCGATCAGGTACGTACGTCTCCCCAACCCCCATCCTAAGTTCCTAACACACCACTTTGTCCAATATTTCTATATAATAATGCTTTCCGTTGGTTACAAAAAAGTAAAAGAAAAATCAAATCCTGTTGACCCAAAAAAAAAAAAAAAAATCGTGATATTTTCTGTAAGTATTGTCTCTATTCGCTTAGAGGTGCTGACTATCCATTTTTGTGTGCGATTAGTTTGCCTACAGTGGAAAATTCAGTTTATGATTTTGTTTTGATTCGGCTTAATGAAATTTTAATTTGGTTTAGATTTAATATGGTTTTAGACATTTAGTTAAAATTTAACTCTAACTATAGATAGGTATATGACCTAGATAATATAGTATTTATTATTTATAACCAATTTAGCTTTACTTAGTTCGTTATGCTAAAATTGGTTTCACTTTGGTTTTGGTTTTTAAATAATTAAAACCAATCTGTTTATAAATAAATTTTACTCGGATCGATTTTCTTCTTTACTTCTATCTATCTATGCTAATAATGTAGTCGGATAATTGAGAAAAAGGACGAAATTCGACAAATGCTTTTAAAATATTTAACATCATTTTTATATACAAACTTGATTAAGTGGTTAATGATCCACCGTGGAAGTTGTGATATTGTGGAACACGACAGGTTTGGCTCACGTTCTTCAATTATGATCTCATTAAACCCTTTTAAAGATTCATAAGAAAGATTTAGTAGTCTTTAACACATTGTGGCGCACACATACCCAAAATCTCATCTCTGTTCCAATTAAGTTCGCCAGTACTATCGGATTAAACAAATTTATTAAAGAATTCAATCATCTCATTAACTATGTTTTCGGCGCCTCTCGTACGTCTTCGGTGCCCGAAACCTCCGTACGACGAAGCTTCCTCGTTCATGACGTTAATTCGTTTCCACTATTCATTTTGTACCACCAGATTCTTTATTTATTTAATACATGCTCTTTATTGTTACTTTAGTTGATCAATGTTCATTCGCTAATCATCCGGTAATTGTGACGGCGTTTGCGGCGTGGTCTTATGATGTGCCTGAACGGAGTTTTGTTTCTTTACTTAGGATATCCAAAATCAAAGTTTGAATTAGGCAAAGCCAAATGTTAATTGTTCGTGACTTCTCAAAATAGCTAATATTTGCTCTCTGAAATGGTATCGGTTTTGTTGATAAAGGAATACCACCACCAAGACAAAGAATGTTGTTTGACGACCAGATCTACCGTTTACAACTTAGAAGAAACAATACTACAAGATCATCTACAATCTAGTGTTTGTGATCGCAGTGATAATTAATGGTCTAATTCATGTACTTACAAGTTACAACAATACTAAGCCTTTAGGCATGGGAATACATAGTGAGAAGTAAACAAGTATTTCACAATAAGATTCTAATTAACTTCAAATTTAAAGACTTCTTTTTATAAACCAGTAAATAATCGTTTTGTGTTTACGTGCTCTTACGAAGTTTTTCAACTAATACTTTAGTTCATATTTAAATGTATTTAACTATTGATGTGGTCCTGTGGATTACTTGTCCCCTGATCCCCTCTCTTGCTTAATCAAGTAAGCTTAATTACTCATTAAACCCCGAGACCGACGGGTCTTCAACTGTAATCTATATAGTAGCAGTACTTAAGCCTCGCAATTAGTTGCAGATTCCTTAGTTAAGTATTACATTTTAACGTACGTACGGTTTTGACTTTAGCTAGTGTGAGAATAGCCATTAACAGAAACTCTTACAAGCAATTCAATAATTTAAGTAACTCAAATTTTATACTATTATAAATAAACATAACTAAATGGTTCCTACATTTGACAGTGCTATTATGGTTTAAATCATTTGAATAATAATGTAAACGAATATAACTACACAAGCGTAATACTATTGTTTTGCCTTTGAGGACAGCTGTTTTTTTTAGAAAACTGGGTTCCCTTCTTTTATTGAATGTTAAAATTTCGTTCAACCGATGCTTGCATATTAATTGTCAAGAAACAGGGCCAAAATGTTATTTTCAGTTACGACGTAGAGTTTGGAAATTCACCTAATTAACCCAAAATACTATTGCAGAGGCTTTAAAAATGAAAAATGTAATATATACATCAGTGAGTTATTATTCTCTTTACTTTTAATTTTCTATCTTTATATCGAAATCTTCAATAGATTGTTCATTATTATTATTATTATTATTATTATTATTATTATTATTATTATTATTATTATTATTATTATTATTATTATTATTATTATTATTATTATTATTATTATTATTATTATTATTATTATTATTATTATTATTATTATTATTATTATTATTATTATTATTATTATTATTATTATTATTATTATTATTATTATTATTATTATTATTATTATTATTATTATTATTATTATTATTATTATTATTATTATTATTATTATTATTATTATTATTATATCTCCAAAAGTGAAGTAGCTTGAACACAGAGAACGATAAAATGTAGTTCTGAATATTAACGAGAAAAAACTTAATTGAGAAAAATGAATGGATTGTTACTTCCAACATTGATATCAAATCCTACTTAAGTATCTATAGTGTACAGTACGCTTTTAGATTAAATATAGATAATCCTTTTTCAGTTTCCAAGTCTTTGGTCATTGTTTCACATCATTAGTTACGAGTAATCTACCTAATCCCAACACGTTCCTAGTTTCAAGATTTGGTATTATTCGAGAAAGAATAGAAAAAAAAAAGATCTTTTTTTTGTCACACACAGCGTCAGAATATCCTCATTCGATTTATTTCGAGATTTTTGTTAACCCGTTGATTAATGTTGGTATCACTTTTTCTATATATGTTTTATGGATCGTCAATTTTACATCTGTAAATTTAACGATTTTTGTGATACTTTTATGGACTAAGATAATGAGATATGAATTTAAATAGTTTAAAATAAATTCAAATCATAGAAATGGCTTTAATGAAGTAATAATAATATAATACAGACTTTGTAAAACGAGCATGTAGCACAGGGTAGGTTAAGTTAATAACGAGAAGACAAAAGGGCATTCCAGTCATTTAATGATTCTTATACGTATGGTCAAGCCAGCTTTGTGGTTACGTGAAGTGTTGGCTCCTATATAACCTCGTCTTCTCCAACTTGTTCTTCCCCATAAATCTGACTATCAATAAAATAAAATAGTACCCAAAATAAAGAGAAAGAAAGAGAGATAGATATGGGAAACAGCCTAAGGTGTTGTCTGGCTTGTGTTCTTCCATGTGGAGCACTTGATTTGATCAGAATCGTTCATCTAAACGGCTACGTTGAGGAGATCACACGGTCAATAACTGCCGGAGAGATCCTCCAAGCAAACCCAAACCATGTCCTAAGCAAACCATGTTCTCAAGGAGTTGTCCGCAAAATCTTGATCTTGTCCCCTGAATCTGAGCTCAAGCGAGGAAGCATCTATTTTCTCATCCCGAATTCTTCCTTGCCGGAGAAGAAAAGGAGGAGAAAAGACGCTTCTCGCCGGAAAAAGACTCTGAACAAACCTAGCGGCGACGCTGGAGACGTTAAAGATGGTGATCAATGTGTGAAGTTGTGTGACAAGAATTTAGAAGAAGTTGAGTCGTCGACTTCGAGTGGTGAAGAACATCGTCATCGCCGACGGCATAGCAGATCGGCGTCAGTATCCATGTGGCGGCCCCACCTTGACAGTATTTCTGAGGATCTTAATTAGTTCCTCTTCCCTCTACTTTTTTTTTTTTTTCTAGCTAATGGTGTTTTTTTGTCCGGAAGCCGGATTTTTATTTCCGAGAGATCATTTTTTTTTTTTTTTTGGGGGGAGAGTTTCACGAAAAATAATTATGTATTGTGGATAAGATTCGTTGTTAAACCGTGCGCTGTTGTAATTTTTGAGTCACTGATGGTTATATTTCAACTGATAATCATTAATCCAATGCGAAACATGTATATGGAATCGACTCTGGCCAAAATTTTGCTTTGGGATGTTAACATTAGTTTACATGTCACAAATCACAATAATAAAGAAAGCGAA
The DNA here is from genome assembly GCA_028015245.1 of Cardamine occulta. Lineage (NCBI taxonomy): Eukaryota > Viridiplantae > Streptophyta > Magnoliopsida > Brassicales > Brassicaceae > Cardamine > Cardamine occulta. The sequence goes on from CM051365.1 coordinate 21,488,812, forward strand.
CCATTAAATGAGGAAACTTTGAAATGGAGATAAATGAAAGAACCCTGTTTCAGTTATAAATTTAATGAAATTCTTCTTTATGATATTAATGAAATAATTGCAATTGTAGACGAAAAATAACGTCAATGAAATGATTAGTGATTCTAAGAAAATGTGTGTTTAACGGAATGCCACTTTTGAATGATTAGACTTAATTATATAAGTTGGTAGATATTAAATAATAATTAATAATAATAGTAAGTGCAGGTTTTCACATGTAGGTGGACCAATCGAAAAGCCATTGGAACTGAAATAAAAAACATAGTCTTAGATAATACAAACAGTAATCATATAAATAAAAGAAAAACAACTTGTTATTGTTTGCAAAAAATAATACTTTCATAAATTGAAACCTACTAAAGATTATAAGCGTAAAAACTAGTTCATTTGTTACCAGTCTAATATAATTTACATATGATTGATGGTATTCTTCATCTGGAATATAGAAATATAAAGAAGTTCATAATTTTATTATTGGACAAAAAGGTTGGAGATGGCTACAACTACAAGCTAAAAATATCTATAGAAAAATGAAATGAATACAATAAAGGAAATATTAGACTGATCACTAAAATAATTTTGTTATTATTAAAATATGTATAGATATAGAAATGACCAAAAAAAAAAAGAAAGAAAGAGAGAGAAATGAAAGCTGGCTAGCCCATCTGAATCAGCTGCCTTCACATGGATTCCCTCTCCTATGCCCCATCTCTATTAGTTAAGACATTTATTTATTTTTGTTTATCACTCTTTCTTTTTTCTTCTATTTTATTCCTCTCGATGTGGTCTATGAATACGGTTTACTATTAATCTTTCTTTTTTTTTTTTGTCTTGTATAATGTGTATGCAGCACATTACTAAGTTTGGTCCAAATAGCTTATCTTTCCATATGCCTGAGTCATTAATGGTTCCAACCATACGTACATAAATAAAAGTTTGTGTGGTATTATGTCAATCATTTTGTGTACATAAAATAAAATAAAAAAACTGTGTTCTACAATATCAGCTGAGTAATCAACAATATGTACATAGTTTATAACAAACACTAAAAACTACATCTTTTATTTATTTTTTTAAAATTCAATAGTAGAAAAAGGACTAATTAACGGTTGTGAAGATCAACTGTAGTAAACCCTTCTTCAGCAGAGAAACGTGGGTGCACTCTTGGATCCGTAGCCCTAGGAGGTGAAGCTGGCAATTTATAGCTATTATCCATCGCTAGAGCTTCTCCTTCTTGCTGATGAACAATTAGCACCGAGAAATGAAAATCCGTAGACGCAAACATGTCTCCGATCACACCTAGCTCAGGGCACTCACTCCAGTCTGTCAGTCCGTACAATACGGAGGACTCAAGGTCATGGTCACGACCCACAACCACCAGATCGAATGAATCCCCAAGTGAACTAATCACTTGCGTTGTCTCCACGCCATCTCTCACTATCTCTTCTCTGTATTGGACTTTCGGTTTGTTTGTCGAGAGCTTCTTGAAATCGTTTATAAGCTGAGACTCGGAGAATTCGGTTTCCACTTCTATTGTGAGGTTCTGGTGGAGGGAGCTCTTGTGGCGGAAATGGATCATTGTAACGCTAACTTCCGGGTGCTCGGCGATTCTCATGCAGAAAGCGAGTGCTTCCGCATCATCTCTGCCTTCGATGAAGATCACGGCGACGTTCCTCCACGTGTGGCTCATGAGGACGGAGCGAAGACCTTCCGTTTCTCCTCGGTCGATGAATATTGCGACCGAGCAAGGTGCCTTGTCCAGCACGTTAAGGTTTATGTTACGGATAGCTGGATTCACATGGTCGACATTCCCGTCGATAGCGTACTGTTTGTGGAAGGGGATGACGATGAGTGTTGCTTTCTTGTCTAGGGCTAGAGTGCAAATATCGTCATTGATGCTGGAGTATGGAGCTGCAGCTGTAAAATGCTGAGCCATTATGGTTCCTTGGTTCAGCTGCTCGAACCGTTGGAAACCGTTGACGATGTGAGTGGATTGGACCGTGTTGGGATCGAGTTTGTTCATCTGGTGATGTGGCACGAGCACCGCGTTAGCTCTGCCTTTGAGCTCTACGAGATGCAGCGTGAAAACGGAGATCGGGCTGAACCTACTTGGGTAAGAAGCTTCAAGAAGGTTAACCATGGAAGGTACGTTTTCGACGTTGTAAACGCAGAGGAGGAGACGGAACTGAAGCTTTCTTTGTCTCGTATTGAGGATGGTTCGCTTGCTTGTCCTTCTGTAGCGTTTCGATGGGTCGTAGAGGCAAACGACGAGGAATCGCGAAACGCCGGTCACAAGCAAGAGGGTGATGATAAGAAGATTGAAGCATTCTGTGTTTAGAACCTGCAAAACAATAAATATAATTTGATGAAAAATTTGGAATTATGTTGATAAAAGAAAACAATGAAGATGTTAGAATTATATACTTGCCTTTTCGTCTCTCCACATGATGGATGTGTAGATCTCGATGACTCCTTGGCAACACATCAAGAAGGCCAAAGAAAGTGCGTCTCCGATTTGTATGTCACAATAAGCGGAAGCGGCTGCTGTTCCGAGGAACTTGCAGCCGTAGGTGATGAGGATCACAGACTCAATGACCTTCACGTGGCTCTCTTTGAGAACGAAGAAATTAGTCTGAAATCCACTAATGGCGATGAAACAAGGAAGCATAAGGCCTGATGCAAAGGTTTCAAGTTTGGTCGTGAGTCCGGTCCCCAAGGGAGGTCCATCGGGGAGCGATACTCCGAGCCAGAACGCTCCAAACGCCGCGTGGACCCCGAGAATTTCGGAGCTGAAGCTTATCGCGAACAAGACCATTACGATCGGGAAGAATGGGATCTGATCTGCTTTATCGATGGAAAAGCTTCTTCTCTCTGTCAACCAAATGATGGCTGGTCTGCAGATCACAAATATGACGCCGAGAAGAATGCTGACCCAGGCGAAAGACCAAAGGCTAGCGAGTGTCCCGTCCCGCAAGAACATTCTGAAAACCATCGCGACGACCCAACTAGTGGCCTCGCAGACAATAGAGCAGTTAGTGGCTAAGCGTCCGAGCTCAGAATTAAGAATGTTGAGCTCAGATAAGACGGTGGTAGTGACCGGGAATGAGGTCATTGAATTGAGAGAGATCACTGTTTGGATACAGTGGAAAACATCCGACGGGAGCTTGAGAGTGTTTTTCAAGAAGATGACAGTAAGGTTACCGAGGGCAAATGGGAAGGCGTAGGAGGCTGTACCAATGAGTATGGCTTTGGAACCAGCTTTACGAAGAATGCTAGCGTCGATTCTTAGCCCGAGTAAAAAGAGATGGATGAAGAAACCGACGTTTGAGATGGTTTGTATAGTGATTTTACCCCTCAAGGGAAGAAATACCTCATTCCATTCTGTGAATTGGCCAAAGAGAGAAGGTCCTAGGACTATACCAGCCTGCATGTAAACATTTTCATTAGTCTGAGATGCTCGGTTACGGTAAAAGAAAAGAAATCTATACACATAAATGTGGAATTATTTATTACCATGACTTGAGCAGAGATCATGCCTTGCTTCAAGGGCCTGAGGAGGCGGAATAAAACCCTTGAGGTGATGATGATGGCAACCATTTGCATCAACATAAGTGGCATAGCGTATTTGACAGGGTTACTGCCCAAGAAAACTCCCTTTGAGGTTAACATGTGGTATCTCTGGCACACGATGTCTTCCAGAAAGAATGGCCCATGAACATTGCCTATCTGCTCCGAGTTTGCCTCCTCCATATCTAGCTTTGACATTGCCATGATCTTTCTTGTGATGAGTGTGAAGAATGTGGAGGAAGAGATGTTGCTCTCTAACAGATGCAGAAACTACTGTATGTGGCTAGAGGAAGCTGATGACTCTATTTTTTATTTTAGAGAAATGTTGATTATCATGCTACTATCAAATGTAGATTGGTTTCTAGGTTTTGTTAAAAGGTCAAAGACAAAAGAGAAGTGAGAGAGAGAGAAAGATGAAGCCATACTTTTTGCTTCTATTGATTGATTCCGACTATTTTTTGGTTGGTAGATATTAATAACGCATCATCTCCACATTCTAAATTCGTGGTTTTAATTTCCCATCAAGTCCTAATAATAAAAAATGCATTTTAAATCTCCTCACGTTCTGGCCTAAAGCTTCTAGCTCATTCAAACTACTAACCGGAATTGAAGTAGAATAAGAACGTTTGGTTTGAACGTTAATCCATAACCGTGCTTTTAAACAGCTACTACAAGTTAGTATCCTTACCATCCGCATTAGCATTGTTCTCAAAGACAGACAAAACTCTGGTTTTCACTTCTTGGCGAAAGAGACGACCATTGGATTCTGTGGAGTGATCTTGAAACCCTGAAGAGTCTGCATGGCCATGGATGATTGAACATCGTCTTCGTACTCCACAAATGCAATTCCGGGTTTTGCTTCGATCATTCTTATCTCCTTGAATCCTGGGTATTGTTTATAGAGCAACTGAAGCATCATGCTAGTCGTCTCAATGGGAAGATTCTGAATGAAGAGTATGCTGTTTGGTGGCATCGTTTCTTGCCTGCTCTGCTGGAACGAAGGCTGCAATATTGCAGACACCACTATTGGAATGATGCAGAAACGAGAATTCACAGACTAAGTTGCGACAATGATGACCATCAGAAGATAATGCTGTATCATCGGAATGATGGGAGAACGAGAAATTACCATTGGCCTTCCGTTCTGAGCGGTCGCCATGCTTGGTTGTTGGGTTTCTTCAGCATGTCGCTTCTTTTCAGCTGAAACATCAGATGGAAAGTAAAAGACAAAGATGAAACGAGCTGATAAAAATTTGAAATTGTGAAAGAAACCAAAGTTTAAACCTTTCTCCTCTTGCTTCATCTTCTTTTCTATCTGAACAAAAGTCCGTTGGGCTTTAGAAACACAATCTGAATTTGATTTAGCATATTGTATCCGCTGCGCCCAAACAGATCACAGATCACCATGATATGAATGTTATTAGATTTCTCAAGTCTTTTTATTTGGGAATCACTAGTGTAATCATAAACCCTCAATATCTAATGTAGTTGTACTTGCATCAATATATAAAACAACGACTATCAGTAAGCACACTCACATTCTGCAACTTACTAAGCTTATGACCTTGAATAGCAACATAAAATCATTTTTTGGCAAACAAATATAGTGAAAAGGATAAACCCGGAACATAATAAGACAAGAGAATGTACCATTGGCTTATCGTAGAAGGGAAAGTTTTGCATCTGACGAACCGCATTACTAGCAGCTGTGACATCAGTAAACACAACCCATGCTTGTCCCCGGAGCTTTGGAGTCTTCAATGCAACCACATCAAGTATCCTTCCAAAGTGAGAGAACAAACAGTAAAGAGATCTCTTCAGCTCTGTTAAAAAAAAAACAAAAACAAAAGGTGGATCATTAAACAATGATCTGCTTAAACAGCATTATTCTTAGACACACAACAAGAATCTACAAACAAAAAAGCTGAAGAACTTAAGGTCTTGAATTAAATTCAATTCAACAATCTAAACTGTATATGCAATCGAATTTCAGATATCAAGTTCCGGTTTTTTAAGATTCAATCGAATTCTACACCCCTAAAACTTAGAGATATAACTCTAAATTCACTATCTAAAACATTGCAGAATCTCAAGTAAGCAGAATGAATACAGAAAATCACCAATGCAATTATTTGGAGTCTGTAAGATGATACAACACATTGAGAATTTCGTGGTTTCTAGAAAAATCAGAGATATAGAAACACAAGACTCAAAAGCATTACCTTCTTTCTTGATCTTCTCATTGATATTTTTTATGTAGATTGACTGACTCGGCGGTATATCAGCCGTTAACATTTTTCAACTGAGCTCGGCGAAGATGACGACTCTGCCCTGAGAAAATTTAACGAGAGCCCTAACTGGAGCCAAAGAGCAAAGGAGCAGATGCAGGGGAGAAGAAATCGTCGAGTTTCCGCTCTTATTTGTTTTTATTAAAACCTCTTACCGTTTAGCGTAGATCAAAACAGCTCGCTGTTTAAAATATTATTAGAAAACGTCACGATGTTCTAAAAGGATTTTCGATGTTTTGTTAGGCCCTATCCCTTTCCCCATTTCTTCCTCCGCATTTCTATCCTTAATCCTTCCTTCTTCTCTTCTGTTAAACCCTACGAGCTTCTTCTCTACGATTTCTCTGATTCACAGTAGAGGGAACTATGAATCCCTCGCTCATCACCGCCATTAACGCGCCAATTTCACCTTCCCCTCGGTCTCCTCTTCTCTGTCACTTCCTAACTCCTTTACCTCTCCGTTTCTCCAAGTCAGAATGTCTAAATCGCCGTCGTTATCGAGTTTCGCTACCTCGCAACTCAGCTACTTCCCCCGAACAAGTATCAGTATCTACACAGGCGAAGAGTTCCGATGTACACGGAAATAAGAAGGAGCTCACCGGATTACAACCGATTGTTGAGAAAATGACGCCGCCGGTGAGGCTAGCGACTTCTGCTATTGTTTTAGCGGCATCTCTAGCTACTGGTTACGGCCTTGGGCTTCGGTTGGCCGGCTCTAGGAATATTGCCTTGGGTGGTGCTGCTGTAGTTGGAGCCGCCGGTGGAGCTGTTGTCTATGCTTTGAACTCTGCCGTGCCGGAGGTGGCTGCTATCAGTTTGCACAATTATGTCGCCGAAATCGAAGACCCTGCCTCTGTGACGAAAGAGGATATTGAAAAGATCGCTGATAGGTTAGTGGCTACTTGAATTGTCATTTTATTGAGATTTACACACAAACTGTAGTTAATGATCCTTCCTTCTTATATGTTGCAGGTACGGTGTCAGCAAAGGAGACGAGGCATTCCAGGCTGAGATTTGTGATATATATTGCCGGTGAGTCATGCTTGAAACCTGGAAAACGTGGAATATCATCTTCCTCCTTTCTCTAGTGTGGAAAATTCTTAAGTAATCTTTGCATCTTAATCTTGATTAGGTATGTAACATCCGTGCTTCCAACTGAAGGACAGTCTCTTAAAGGGGATGAAGTGGCGAAGATAGTCAACTTCAAAAATGCTCTGGGGATAGACGACCCTGATGCAGCCGCCATGCACATGGAGGTGTTTTCTAGACACTTTTCGTCTTTATTTCTATTAGTTCTTAGCTTCTTGCAGTTGATTCAGAAGGATCTTGATTGCAGAATCACCAATTTCTTGGTTTTCTTTAGATTGGCCGCAGGATTTTTAGGCAAAGGCTTGAGACTGGGGAACGTGAAGGTGATGCAGAACAGCGTCGGGTGAGTCGCTTGTCCCTATTATTAGTTATTTTTACTGTAGGGTTGTTCCGTTAAGAGAGCACAAGTGTGATCACAAGTTGTATGCTTCCAGTGCAGGCATTTATGAGGCTTGTATATGTTTCAGCTCTTGTTTTTGGAGACGCGTCATCCTTCCTTTTGCCTTGGAAACGAGTATTGAAGGTCACTGATGCTCAGGTAGGCACTTCCGATTTTTTCAAATATATGATTTTGCGCAATATGTATTTTATAGGAAGTTTCATACTGGTAGCTTACTTTGACATGGTAATCTAAAGTTCTCTGTTAATGTTTTAACCTCATTTCTAGGTTGAGATTGCTATTCGTGAAAATGCAAAGCAGCTGTATGGCGAGCGGCTAAAATTAGTCGGGAGAGGTAATGTTGCTCATGTTTTTATCAAATATTGTGGCACTTCTTTGTCCACTGGGTTTTGTAATATTTGTCTCTCAGCGGGTTGCGTGAAGCTTACATGGTTATGATTCTAAATATGTTCATGCAGATATTAATGTAGAAAACCTTGTGGACCTTAGAAAAGCACAACTATCATTCAAGCTTTCTGATGAGGTACTCTATTTCTCTGTGGCATCGACTTCCTGCTACCTCTGGCTGTATTTCTTCTGAAATTGTTTTCTCCCTCGCAGCTTGCTGAAGACCTATTCAGGGAGCATACAAGAAAAGTAGTCATAGAGAACATTTCATCGGCACTCAGCATACTAAAATCCCGCACACGAGCAGTGTAAAGCATTTTAATATATTGCTTACAGAATCATGCATACACAAATCAATACATGTAAATTAATTTGGTTTATACATTTAACTCTAGTTTTTCTTGCATCCCGCACTCAAATCAGTGTAAAGCATTTTAAGTTGTGACTTCTGCTGTAGGCTTGGGTGGGTATATTCCTTTGCTTGAACATTGCGTTTGGTCGGGCTGGAAAAGAATTCAAATTTTGGGTGTTTTTGCAACAACTGATCAGTGATATTTCCCTACTTTGCTATGTGAAGTATCTTTCAGTGTACTGTGAAGTAAAGTCACGAGATTTTAATTTTATAGGTGTTTTTGTAGCCTTGTGATATTGAATAGTGGAAACAAATAGGATCCTCTAGTAACTCGAGTTTATATTAGTTTACAATGCATGTCATCTAAATAACCTGATTTTATCCAGGAAGAGCTTGGCGTCTGTTGTGGAAGAGCTTGAAAAAGTACTGGAATTTAACAACCTGCTCGTTTCCTTGAAAAGTCATTCAGAGGCAGATCAATTTGCACGCGGGGTTGGCCCTATTTCTTTGATAGGTGAAGATGCTTTAGATGTTCTCTATTCAGAATAATAATTATGGCTTCTTAACCTTGGATCTATGTGGGTTAGGTGATGAGTCTGATTTTGAGAGGAGAATGGATGATTTAAAGCTCCTTTATAGAGCATATGTTACAGATGCTTTATCGGGTGGGCGCATTGAAGAAAATAAGGTAAACTTAAACAAGTTTTGTATCAAGATTGTATTGTAAAACTTGGTTGCGAGTTCTTTAGAGAGCAGGTGTTTCAGATGCTGTATCCTCTATTTCGGTCCGATGCAATTTTTCATATCTGATTGTCTTTTCTACTGAATGGTAGCTCGTGGCAATGAACCAACTGAGAAACATACTCGGACTGGGAAAACGGGAGGCTGAAGCTATCAGTGTTGATGTTACGTCCAAGGCATACCGTAAAAGACTTGCTAATGCTGTTTCTAGTGGTGACCTTGAAGCACAAGACAGTAAAGCAAAATACCTTCAAAAGCTCTGCCAAGAGCTGCACTTTGATGCACAGAAGGCAGGCGCAATCCATGAAGGTATATGGGGACCTTCTATTCACCAATAGAACCTTATGTTGTTATGTTATACAAGAGGTATGCAGTTTGAATTTCCACAATATCGCCCAAATATAAGATGGATCCATGGATTAACTAAAATCTTATTGACTTAGTTGCTGGCTAGTAAACCTGCTAGTTCTTTAACCTTGCAAGCTAGCTTTAAATGTTGTAGATTTGGTTCTTAACAGACGTCCAACTAGTCTGGCGTTGTCCCGGAGTTACATGCTGTTACTTAACAGTTTTAATATCCATTTGGATCTTTTATTCCCAATCATCTGACTAGCACCTTCTCTTCTTTAGAAATCTACCGGCAGAAGCTTCAACAGTGTGTTACTGATGGAGAGCTGAGTGATGACAATGTTGCTGCTTTATTAAGGTTAAGAGTCATGCTCTGTATTCCTCAGCAAACTGTTGAGGCAGCTCATGCAGAAATCTGTGGAACCATATTTGAAAAGGTAATCCAGTTTAACACTCCCTTGTTTCTTTACCCTGGGTTTTTCTCATGGTCTTGGGTCTCGAGTCTCGGCACTGCCATTTCAACGCTATCTTTTAGAAATCTCTCATATTAAAGTACATATTTGTCTCTATCTTCTGTTTTCGATTCATTTCCATCGACTTAATTTTGACCACATGTCAATGTTATTGCTTTGCGTCTTGTCCAGAAGGTTTGCCCACAGATATTTACCTGTTACATCTTTTCCAGGTTGTCAGGGATGCAATTTCTTCTGGAGTGGATGGTTATGATGCTGAAACTCGCAAATCAGTAAGAAAGGCTGCACATGGTCTTCGGTTATCTAGAGAGACTGCCATGTCTATTGCGAGCAAGGCTGTGAGTATCATACTATTTAGTATTTACTTTTCCCATGTTTGTATTAGGAATTTTTTTTTTCTGACTTCTCATAGCAGGACATGAAAAAAAATCCCTTCATTGATGCAGGTCCGTAGGGTTTTCACAAACTATATCAGACGAGCAAGAGCAGCAGAGAACCGCACTGAGTCAGCAAAGGAGCTCAAGAAGATGATTGCTTTCAACACGTTGGTTGTGACTGAAATGGTGGCTGACATTAAGGGAGAATCTACTGATAAGGCACCTGAGGAGGAGCCTGTTCTAGAGAAAGAAGAAGATGGTGAAGACGAGGAATGGGGATCCCTTGAGTCGCTCAGAAAGACAAGACCCGACAAGGAACTCGCTGAGAAGATGGGAAAGCCTGGTCAGACTGAGATAACACTCAAAGATGACCTTCCCGACAGGGACAGGATCGATCTCTACAAAACATACTTGCTCTACTGTCTAACTGGAGAGGTAACAAGAATCCCGTTTGGTGCCCAGATCACAACAAAGAGAGACGATTCAGAGTACTTACTTCTGAATCAGCTTGGTGGGATTCTCGGATTGACTTCGAAAGAAATAGTCAACATTCACGTAGGTTTAGCCGAGCAAGCTTTTAGGCAACAAGCTGAGGTGATTTTAGCTGATGGGCAATTGACAAAGGCTAGAGTAGAGCAGCTAGACGAGTTGCAAAAACAAGTTGGGTTGCCTCAACCACAAGCCGAGAAGGTTATAAAGAATATAACAACCACAAAAATGGCAAACGCGATAGAAACTGCTGTTAACCAAGGAAGACTGAACATAAAGCAGATACGGGAGCTCAAGGAGGCAAACGTGAGCCTGGACAGCATGATCGCCGTGAGTCTGAGAGAGAAATTATTCAAGAAGACAGTGAATGACATATTTTCATCAGGAACAGGTGAATTCGATGAAACTGAAGTCTACCAGACAATCCCATCTGATCTCAGTATTGATGTTGAAAAAGCCAAAAGAGTTGTCCATGATCTCGCTCAGAGTAGATTATCAAACTCGCTGATCCAAGCCGTGGCATTACTCAGGCAGAGAAACGCTAAAGGAGTGGTATGCAAATAATCCTCTTTCCCTCTCTTATCTTGAGATAAATTCTGGAAATATCAGCTTGTGACTTGTGTATGTTTCTTCTATGGTTTTAGGTCTCGTCACTGAATGATTTACTTGCATGCGACAAAGCTGTGCCAGCTGAGCCAATGTCATGGGAAGTCTCAGAGGAATTACCCGATCTATATGATATTTATTCAAAGAGTGATCCCAAACCTGCGCTGGAAAAAGTCTCGAGGCTACAATATCTGCTGGGAATAGATGATTCAACTGCAACTGCGCTCCGTGAGATGGAAGATGGAGCATTATCTTCTGCCGCAGAAGAGGGCAATTTCGTCTTCTAGTTGTTTAGAGAAATGACTTGAGTCTTTTTGTATTTGCTTTATGGTTGAGGGATGAAAAATGATTTTTGAATTTTAAATTTTACCAAAGCCTGTGAATTTTTTTGTATCAGAACCAAAACTTGATATGATTGGAATAATTTGAAGATCTTCAAGCAAGGAGTGAACTGTGTATGATTCTTTCAAACTAGGCTTTTAGTACAACATCGAAACTCTAAACCTATTCAAATACTTAATTTTCTGAGCTTAGTTTAAACACTAGAACGCTCATTGACAGAACTTTTGCTTTTGGGTCCCCATCGATGAAGTTACAAGATTTGACTATTCCTCCTCCAGAACAAGATGAAGAATCTTGGAGAGGAAACTGCAACAAAAATGGTAAGAAGCTTGGAGAGGAAGGAGCCAAATCATGCCCTAATTTCGACATGATTAAATTCTGTTTGTAGCCTATATAGCACTCAAAATAATGAAAACCCTGAAATTAATGTGTGAAACTCTAGCAGACTTTACGCACATGTGGTGTCACGCGACCGGTGTTTCCGTATAAGAAGAATCCAACAAATTATATAATAATTAATCAAATGATTGAGAAATTTTTATAATGAAATGATTTGACCAGAAGTGAAAGTTAATTGTTATTTATTGTGGCCTCACATGACTGCACAAAAGTAGAGCAATACTGAACATGTATAGATCTGATAATGGCACCCGTAATGTCGAGGATACACTCCATATAATATACAAACTTCACTTGTATTATCTTTATCATGTAACTTAGATTATTAATCGAAGATCTGAGATTGATAGAAGCATATGATCTAATCAATTGATTCATGGAGATGACATGAATGGCGGAAACATATATAGTTGAGAAATTATTTCTGAGATTACAAAACAGACGAAATTAATAACAAATTAGGAGAGATATATTAAAAATGCAGAATCATTTGACATCTCTGAGCAACACCTTGACAATGGAAGCGTAACATCCTGGTGATTTAGCATTATTATAATGATTGGATCCAGATTCGAACCACATTGATCTTCTTCTGTTCCTCCTTGTGCACAATTCAGATGCCCTCAATGGAGAGGACGGAACCGAAGACGAGGACGATGAAGAAGAAGCCGGAGAAGACGGGGAGCTACGATTCTTGGGAAGCAAGAAACCGAAGAGAGTGTTGATCTTTTTAGAGTTAACGGGTTTTGTAGAGCTCGAAGAGTAGAAGTATGAAGGAGGAGGTGTGAGTGGAGAATTGAAATCAGAATCAGAATCAAAACGGGAAAAGGAGGATCGGTCGAAGAGTCGTCTTGGAGTTCCGGGCTGAGATTCCCATTTGAAAGGAACGGCGGCCGATGATCCACCGTAATAGTCTCCATCGACGACCACAGAGAGGATCAGTTCGGTCGTGGAAACCCTAGAACGATCTAATTGAGGCATTTGGACACTTGTGAGGAAGAGACACTTTGTTTGCGGATTTGAGAATGAAAAGAAAGAGACTTGACTTCTTTTGTTTCTTACTTTATTGGGTGATGAAGAAGGTTTAGATTCAGATTCAAAACTTTTGAATTGTTTGTGGTCCTTTATTTTATTATATATTTTGAATGAGTAAGAGCTTTTTAAAACATTAGAATCTCGAGGTGTAATGCTTCTGGGGCTTGGGCTCTGCTTCAGAGTAGTATCCTATTCCAGATCATCTGATCCAATTATAGATGGTGCAGTTGTTAATCATCTTGGTGGCCCACGCATGATTTCTAGATTTTCTACTATGATCAAGTCTAGAGCTTCCAATATATTTCTACTAACGATTGTAAAACGTAAGAGGTAGGTAAGAGATGAATAAGAGTATTTATAAGGAAAAGGTTTGCACAAAAAAAAAAGAAAAGGAAAATTACAACGTTTCCATTTTATGTTTGGGCGGCCAAAACAAAATGGAAATTGATCATTAAAGTTACCGTTACCGTTGCAACAAAATGGAAATATAAAAAAAAAAAGAAAAATGGAAATTGATGAGAACATCTGCACAAAAAAAAAAAGGAAATTGATCACGGTAAGAAAAAGTTACCGTTACCGTTACAGGTGTGTACATAATATATTTTCTTCCTCCACAAACAAAAAACCCTCTCTTTTGCTATTTTATTTTTTTTTCCTACAGGAGACTAGAATCAGAGATAGGTTCCGAACCTGATGGTACAATTTCCCAGAATTTTGTTACCTTCTCTGATAATAGATTGAATAATTCCATTTTCCAAATCCATAGTTATTTTTATGTTTCATATACTTAGAATTGGAATTGGAATACTCAGGTTATGTCACTCATTTTGTGTTTCCGGAAAGATGTTTCATGAGAATTTCTCTTAACTCATTTGATTATACCCCAACTAGAACCACCCTCCACTTACATTAATATTTTCGAGACAAAAAATGAAGCACCTTTTGTCACCTTAAGCTCTTTACGCATCGATTCATTTGTTTTTCCTCTTGCATATATACTCTATATATTAATAAAATCAACGTATTTTTAATAAGTTGTAAGGCACCTGAAATCGTAGGAAGAAGAGGAGCTTAATTACAATAGGAAGAGCTGAAAGAGATGGGAGAAATTAGTTAAGAAGTTATAACAGAAAGTGTATAGAGTAGAATTCTTTTTTTTTTCAGTCGAAAGAGTAATATAAATACAAAAAGTAATAGAACAGAAAGCACCTAGAACGATCATTCTTATGAAAAAAAACAAAAAAAACTATCATTGTTTCTTGTCAGTTTTAACCACTTCAGACCTTTTTTTTTATATATATATAAAGATGTCGGTATTAGCAAACTATCCAGCTGCGAAATCAATTATATTGTTTTCTTGCTACACAGAAACAAAATGTGTAATTATTGATTCTTGGTCAATTAAAGAAAACCAAGTCAGAGTGTAAGCTCCCATCTCTAGGAAAGTTTGAACGAGAAGATGAAGGTTTTGGAGGACTTAACATCGAATACGAAGCAAATACAAGACGATTTATTAGAAGAGAGACTTACATGTAACGCAAACACTGAATACCTCCAGAGATTCCTCCATGGTAGGTCCGATAAAGAGCTTTTCAAGAAAAATATACCAACTGTAACATACGAGGATCTTCACCCTTATATCGAGCGTGTTGCGAATGGAGAGCCTTCAGATGTCATATCGGCCCACCCCATTACTCGATTCAACTTTAGGTATAAGTGTTTTTTTGTTTTTCGATTTTTGTTTTTTCCAATTCTTGAAATCAGTTTTATCATATGATGTTTTAACAGTTGTGGACTTGTGGGTTTAGTTCTGGAACTTCAGGAGGGACTGGGAAACGGAAGTTAGTGCCTTTCAATATGAAATACTTGGAGAACATCAAATTCATCAGTAATCTTGGCTCCTTCGTTATACGCAGGTACAATATTTTAACTTTCATTCTTTTTTACCAAGAAAATGTAGTCTAGTGAAAGCATGTAAATTTGTGTTTTGTATTAGGCCATCATTGTATCAAAATCACGATTGAAATCCAATAGAGAATCAATGTTTGACACCAAAAAAAAAAACTCTCTTATTATCACAAACATGCATTTTTGGATTGTAGGCATGTCGATGGTGCCGAGAAAGGAAAGGTGTTAAAGTTTTCTTTCACTAAACCGGAATCTATAACTCCTTCTGGTTTGCTAACTGCGCCTGTGAGTACAAACGTCTTAAAGAGTGATTACTTTAGAAACCTGACATCAGAGTTTGGTTTTTCGTACACAAGTCCCCACGAAATCACTTTATGCATAGACAATAAGCAGAGCATGTATTGTCATCTTCTCAGTGGACTTGTCCAGAGAGAAGAGGTTGTAAATTTGCTTCTACATTGGTTCTAGCAATCAATTTTCTTGAAAAGCATTGGAAGGAATTGTGTAGTAATATCCGAATGGGTCACGTGAGTGAGTGGATTGAAGACATTAGTTGCAGGAACTGCGTGTCCGAGATCCTTGGAGGACCTAATCCTGAATTAGCAAACTTGATAGAACAAGAATGCAACAAGATTTCATGGGAAGGTACAATTAGACGACTTTGGCCAAATGCCAAATATGTTGAAAGTATTGTTACAGGTCAGATGACTCAATACATTTCAACATTGGAGTTCTACTCCAATAAGTTGCCTATCATTTCCTTGAATTATCTTTCTTCTGAAACCGCATTTGGGATCAATTTGAATCCTTTATGCAAACCACAAGATGTGTCTTACACATTTATACCCAACGTGGCATACTTCGAGTTCTTACTTGTTGATGAAGTAAACAAGGTCGAAATTGTTGATCTTGTGGACGTGAAGTTAGGTTGCTACTATGAGCCCTTGGTCACAAATTATGCTGGTGAGTTATACATATATATATATATATATATATATATATCCATGTAAACTGTATATGAAAAATGCTGAGTTCCCAACTAATCTAAATTAAAAATATTTCTTGCTAGGTTTATACAGATATCAAATGGGAGATGTTGTACAGGTGACTGGATTCTACAATAAGGCACCTCAATTCAGATTCCTACGTAGAAAAGATGTAGCAATAAGCGTTGATGTAGAGACAACGACAGAGGAAGAGCTTATAAAGGCAGTGACAAATGCAACGATGGTTCTTGAATCTTCAGATTTGATGTTGACAAGTTTTACATGGTATGCAGATATCTCAACTATTCCAGGACATTACGTTCTTTACTGGGAACTCAAAGCGAAAATCAAAAACACAATCTTTAAGCTCGATGAGAAGCTGTTTATGGAGTGTTGCTATAGTGGAAGAAACACTCAGCTTTCTTTACAGGAAATTTCGAAGCAAGGATCATTCAATTGGAGCTCTAGAGATAAGAGTGGTGCAACCAGGAACATTCGATTCTCTCATGAACTTTTCAATCTCTGAAGGTGCTTCTTTTGTTCAATACAAAACTCCTATCTGCATGAAATCTATCGATGCCTTAGCCATTCTTGAAGAAAAGGTTTTCGCACGGTTCTTCAGCGACAAACTCCCACCTCTCTGAGTTGAGCTGCTCAACTTCGACGGCTTTATATTATATTATATGCTTTGAAATAAAGTTTGGGGAAATATACATTGCAGTTGTGTGTGTGAAATTTGCTATCCATTAATTTGGCTTCTCAGCTTTTTACGATTTAAACATAATCTTTATACTCTGTATGTTTTGAAATAAAAGCTTGGGGAAAAACAAACATGGAACAAGACATTGCATTTGCAGTTGTGTGTGTGTATGAAATGTGTATTTTCTTATTAATTAGTCTTTTCTTATTCGCTTTCCTCTCCTTGATTTTAACCATCATGGTCGCTTGGAAACAAGTCTGTGCATAGCTCTCCATAGAATCTAATCACGAGATCAATGAAGATTGGACTATTAAGATTCTTCCAATAGAAAAGAAGCTCTTCCATTCAAGTCATTTATTTTCCCATCGTCAACGATCATATGGATCAGATAGTTCTCAAAGTTTCTGCAAGCCTCTTCCACAACATCTTCCTTTAACATATCTCTTTGACCAGTCCTCGCATTCCTGTTCCTTTGCGTCACAGCCAAAGGAAACGTAGTTCTTGACTGCATAAGCATTGGATCATCGATCACACTAGCCGCATTGGCATTGAAGAGTAAAATTTAGATCAAAAGAATTACATAATCGAACTAGTTACAAAGGAAATGTTGTTACATGAGGAGCTTCTGGGTCTGATCTGGCTCATCCTCTGCTCCTTATTAGTATTGAGGAAACAGAAACAAGAAAACAAACTAGAAGAAGAAGAAGAAGATTGTGTGGTTTTGACATTGTGAAAACGGGCATGGAAGAAGGAGATGAATCTGTTACATGATTTTGAAAGCTTTGATTTCAAGCTAATCAAACTTGACTTCAGTCTCATTCTCAAATATTGTTCCAACTCTGTTTGAGTTTTTTGGTAGTCGTTGTTGTAGTAGTATAGGGTTAGTTTTGGAAGGGTGGTTTGTGTAACGTGGGTTTCACGTCTTTGCCTTTGAAGTCATGATGGTGGTGTCCCATGAACTTTTAAACCTCTTGCCGTAATTTGATTGTTTTTGGTTAGTTGAACTTAAAGCTTTGGTATGCGTACCTTTAAAACGTATTCAATGGATCGATTAAAAAAACTTTTACTAGTTACGAGTTACGACCATGGTAAAATAAATTTAAAATGGTATGCATCGTTGACCATAAAAAAGCGTGAAAAGCACACGTGTCAGGTGGGAGACCACAATTAGACATCGTATTGGTCGCCGAGTTTTATGCAAAATGTCTAATCTTCTCTACTGTCTTACACCATTATTATTATATTATGACTTGGCTAAATTAAGAGAGATTGGACCTCAACCTGAAATATTGTTTAACCTCTTTTGTAGAATCCTTTGTCACGTTCGCCGAATCATGTTTTGGAATTAACTCACCAGAAATTTTCTGGTATACCACTTAATCATTCGACCTCGTGACAAATTTTTGAGGACGAGATTACAAACAGTTATTTTCAACCAAAATAAACAGTTGAATCCTTAAACTCCTTACTTCAGTTTGATTTGGTTTAACTTGGTTATTTCGGGTTGGGAGAGAAACCGAAATGGGTTTGGTACAAAACGAAGGACATGCTACGAAGTGGACCCCCCTAATTTTGTTCTGTCAGTCCCAATCCTTACTTTCTTCTCTATTTTACCTGTCACATAGCATAGAATCTCTGCAACTTGGAAGATCACAATCTTTTTGAAACAGAAATGAAGAACTATAAGTTCAGATTTTCAGCTATGATCCCAAATGAATGGTTCCACAAGCTCAAGAGCATGACCAAACCCAGGAAACAGCTTTCTCGTCCTTCTTATTCTTTAAACACCACCAAGAAGAAAAAGACCACCTCTGAGTCTAAGTCTCTTCCTCTTTCTTCAAGCGCTTACTTCTCCAATAGATCACACACTTCTTTAGAATCTAAGACCCTTCAAATTTCACCAAGAAATTCTCTTCACAAAATACAGACCAAAAGAAAGACTGTTTACAAGCCATCTCCTCCTTCCTCTTCTTCTCTATCTGCAGGTTTTAATAAAAAGAAGATCAAATATCTTCCAATCCAAGATTCCTCCGCTGCCTCTTCCAACTTGGAGTTCAGTTCTTCTGCAGATGATATCGTCATCGAGATGAATAACACAGATTTCAAGAAGAAAATGCTCAAAGAGATCAAGGTGTTTGATTCAACGGATAAAGCCTGTACTGCAAGTAACAGAACCAAGGAATCGCGTAAAACACATAATCTATATGTGAAGGTTAAGAATAAAGAGAAAGAAGAGGATACGTGTAGAATCAAGAGGAAACATCAGAAAACATTAGTGTCTACTGGAAGAAGATCATCATCAGCAAACTCTCCCAGGATAAAACTCAGAGTGAGTTCTCCTAGAATTAAAGTTTCTCCTCGAAGAAGCAATCCGAGATCACAAAGCAGACATGTTCTTGACAGTTTTGCAGTGATCAAGAGTTCTGTTGATCCCATGAAGGATTTCAGAGAATCAATGGTGGAAATGATAGCAGAAAACAACATCATAGCCTCTAAAGACTTGGAGGATCTTCTAGCATGTTACCTTGCATTGAATCCCAAGGAGTATCATGATCTCATCATCAAGGTTTTCGTTCAAGTCTGGCTTCAAGTCATAAACTCTACATTTGCACTGAAGTAAGAAAACTTGTAATGTTATTATAAACTATGATCAAATGCATTAATTCTCAGGTAAATTGTAGTTTTTAAAGAGTTTGATGTAACTGTGGAGATTTTCTTTGCAAGACCAATTTTGTGTTTTGTTTGTATAACGTAAGTAAAGACAGCTGGATCACTCATATAACTATATAAGCTATAACCTATAAAGCATTTGGTGTTCTATCCGATGTGCAAGTTAATTTCTCATTGATATATATCTATGGATGATTATAAATCAAATTTAGAATTAAGTTATGAAATAATGGATGCTTATCACCAACTAACGATTAAGAGATTGACAATATCTCCGACATTGAGAAAAAAAAAAGAAGGCTAAGCAATAACTGTAGATTTGTAGTAAAGATTATACCTTGGATTAGAGTAGGATTAATCGAGTTTAATCATAGTAATGACTCAAGTTAAAAATAAAGTAAAAGGCAAGAGTGCAGAGACGAGAAGCACAGGGAGACAGGGAGACAAGTAAAAAAACCCATCAAGTACGGAATAGCAATGGGTTCCAGTCGTAATAAATAATGAAGCAGGAAACATGAAAATGGAGCCTGAAGAACATAAACGCTAGAGAGAGAAAGTAACACTGACACAGAAGAGGATATGATTAAAGAGGAAAAGCAGAGAGATAGTTTTTAGAACCTAAAGGCTTTGTTGTTGTGATGGAGACGAAGAAGAAGATAAGGACCACTGTTTTGCTGCTGCTTCCCAATTCCCATCTCCTACCTCTACCATTTGTACAGTTAGTACGGTATGGGTATGGACATTTCTCGGGAATTGATCAACATTCAACCACAAACATAAACATTCAATGAAACACCAAACTCAGTTTGGATCCAATACATTTGCATCGGTTAATCTATCTTTTCGATTGATGCCACTGCTTACTTTGAGTAAGAATGTAGTTTGAAGTTCACTTTAATAGGTTCGACATAAACCAAAATGAACTGCTCCTAGATTGATCAAGGAACCTACAGTAGTTTTACTTACCAAAACGATTCCCTAGATACTATCACTATCATACTCACAATTTTTACGTGTCTTAAAGACAAAAGGCAACAAAATGTTACCCAGTTTTTTTACATTCCATAGATGCCATAATACATCATTTTTCAGCTTTTGTTACTCGTCTACACAAAAAAGGTCTGATGCCTACTCCAGTACTCCTGTCCCTATATACAAAGGAAACAAAAACTGAATGAGCGGTTATACCTAAAAACAATAGGAGATACAATTGTGAATCTTTGATATTTAATGCCGAAAATAAACAAAGAAGATCATCACCTATTAAAACACCAATTCTCCCAAGTCCTAAGCTCATACGCTCAACTAACCCATTAAACAGTTAGATTGCCATGAATGGGTAAACTGGTTTGTTTACTCATCAGCTTCTCACATGAATGGTCAAAAATATAGAAATGATAAAACCCATCATTCCTGCATATTCAAATTGTCCCTTTTATAGCGTGACCCTTTACATGGTAAATAGCAAAGTTGATAGTATTTTATGAGAGCAATATATTCTGTATTAAGCAGCACTATACATATGCTCAAATGTCCACAGGAAGAGTTGGCCTACAAAGCTAACTTGTGAAATAAGCATAACTATTGGCTTCTAAGAACTTGACTCACTTTTTGTGAGAGTTCATATTATTTTCCCACCTAGAACGATAGTTTCAGAACTGAGTTACTAATGCAGGACTACTTCATTGATTTTCTCTTTTACAGGTCACCACTGCGACGAAAGTACCTTAGACTATGTATATGTTTAACTCACCTACTCAAGGATGGCGCTCTTCACGCCTCATCTCAACTCGAAATTTATCTTTAATGTCACCCTGTGGGATAATGTGTCTATTATTAGAAACATGACAAAATCAACTCTTAAGAGAAATGAATAAAGTGCAGAAAGATAAGTGAAGCTGTGTACATTAGTTCTGCGGTCTAGAACAGGATACTCATCTTTAATCAGCTTCCAGTTTGCGCCATATCTGAATCACAAAAGAATGCATCAAATCAATAGAAATGCATGAAAGATGTTCATCTAACATCTAAGAGAATTTTCAAGTTTTCAAGTACTTTTCATAGCCTCTCAGTACAGCCAGCGTTTCTGCAGTACTCCAAGGGACTTTCTTCCTTCTAGCACCTTCTGGACTTCGGTTTCTTTTCAAAGGAGGCATGGCAATTATTTTACGTTTTAATTTATTATTCCTTTCTCCATCTGAATCATCAATGGAGTCTGTCCACTGATCAAACAAATAAAAAATGTGAAAAACAAACTCGTTTGAACAAAACAGGTCCTGCATTGTACTTTTGCATGAAAAGCATGTATTTTAACTCAGCTATAGCTGCCAAACCGACCATGCAAAGAGATAACTTCATACAAGTTAAAGCTCAATACGAATTTCCCACCAAGTGCAGCAAACAGGTCAGCCAAGATGAAGGAAAAGGAAAGGATAAACGAATGAACAGGATGGTGCTATGGATGATATGATGAAACAATAAGAGAAGCAAATTTACTTCATAAGTGATTGCTGTGGTACGTCGCTCCATTAAGCTAAGCGTCGGTGCAGTGTTTGTTGCAGATGGATCAGCAACATCATTTTCTTCTTCTGCAACCGTCTCATTGTTTAAATACGAAGGGTTTCCTTCTTTTAAAGCATTCACCAACTCCATTTTAGAAGCTCTAAGCTTTTTGAGCGCTCTGTCAACAACTGCAGATGAAATGGTTTTGATTTGACGCGGTAAAGATTTAGCTTTTGACTCTCCAGAAGTAGGTCTTTCCAGTTCAGTATCTGAGAGGTTTTAGAAAACTAATCAAAAACCTTTAAAAAAAAAATCACCTTATCCTTCCAATTTCATATGATACCAGAAAGATGAGAGAAACAAAGTGAAAAGAGTGTAGACCTTGGTCTTCGTCCATAGCTTCAGACGCCTTACTGTTTTGATTGATATCTCTCTCTCTTGCTTCAACCATTGGCTCTGTTTCTTGAGAGTCTTCGCTAGATTCAATCTCTTCCGATTCATCCATATTGGGATTCAAATCTGAAACAACCTTCCTCAGACAAATCAAAGCTTTGACTCTCGTATTCTCATCCATCAAACGCTTACAAGCCTTTTCGTTATTGTGGGCCGTCCATAATCTTCGACAGCTATTCAAGAGGTCACGAGTAACCAAACAACTAACCTTATCACATAGAGGCATAATCCTACGGAGCCATATCGATCTTATTGCTTCAGTATAAGCCTTTTTTGCATCTTTCTCATAAGCGAGACACTTGGCTGTGCACTCCACAGCAACTTGACAGTACGCTTCCTTCACTGATTCAGGTACCTTAGAACCTTCTTTATGTAGAATCTCCACTAGATTCTCCAACCGCTCGAGATTCTTCTCCTCCACAACTCCGTCCTTAATCTCCATGAAAATCCCTTCCAGAATAGCTTCCTTCCACTGCGATAGTGCCATTATTGTTGCCAAATCAACGAGACGATGTTAGGGCTTTTCAGAGAAACCCGCACTCTGTCACTCGTCGAATCCGTATCTCTAATTGGAGTACACAGAAAAGGTCAATTAGGTTTGTAAAACTTCGAATTTTCAATTTTCATTTTTTTTCTTTCCCGGGGGTTCGATTTCACTTTTCAGAGACGAAGACGAAGGGATTGGAGCTGTACCTTCGTTGCCGTTTCAATTTCTCAAAACAAAAACGCGTGTCGTTTTGTCTAATAAGAAACGGCTCACGTGTCATATATTTATAGAGACAACGGCAAGATGTTGCAATTTTTTTATTTTGCGTTTCAGTGATTCTATTTTTTTGTTTTTAATAAAATAAACAAAAATTCAGAAGAGGGCAATAGCGGCGGAATCGGATTCATAGCATACAGAGACGGAAGACCTAAGAAGAGGAAGCTGCAGCAGCAACACTTGTTCACCAGTCGCTATCTTCTTAGAACGAGAACAATGTCTGCAACGAAAAGCGTTTCGACTTTGGACAATGTGGTGGTGAAGTCACCTAACGATCGGAGGTTATACAGAGTCATTGAATTGGAGAACGGATTGTGTGCTCTACTTATTCACGATCCCGATATTTATCCCGAAGGCTCTGTTGCGGATCAAATTGATGAAGATGACGAAGACGGAGAAGAAGAAGAAGAAGAAGAAGATAGTGACGGTAGCTATGAAGATGATGAAGATGACGAGGAAGAAGGTGAAGGTGATGAAGAAGATGATGAGGATGAGGATGAAGTGAAAGGGAAAGGGGATCATCAGACCAAAAAGGTTTTCAGTTTAAGTTATATTAGCTGCTTTTGTATTAGTATCAAATTTTTATTTTTTTAACTCGTATGTTTTGTGTCTTAGGCAGCTGCAGCTATGTGTGTTGCAATGGGGAGCTTCTTGGATCCTCCGGAGGCGCAAGGCTTAGCTCACTTTCTTGGTATTTTCATCTTTCTATGAGTTTGAACTACAGTTTGAATTCACTTCTTTTCGTTTTTACTAATTGAATCACTCTCATGTTTATGTTTTGTGCAGAACACATGCTTTTTATGGGAAGCACCGAGTTCCCCGATGAGAATGAAGTAAGCATTGCATTATTTTCTATGTTTGCAATGGTTTGACACCATTCATAGATTTATATGAAATGAAGTAGTTTGCTAACTTCAGAATTTTATTTTTTCTCTTTGAATCAAGAAACTAAACCAATTATCATTGATCAACGTTTAGTATGGACATTGTTTTGTTAGCATGATGTATCTTTGAATTCTTCCGGGTTTGACTTTTATTTTCTTGCAGTATGATAGTTACTTGTCTAAGCATGGAGGATCCTCTAACGCCTACACGGAAATGGAGCATACATGCTATCACTTTGAAGTCAAGAGAGAATTCCTTCAAGGTGCCTTGAAAAGGTACAAAATTTGTTTGAGCTGCCACTTCACTTAACTATTTAAATGTCAATTGCCGTAAACATTTACCAAGGGAGGCGATATATGTGGTCGGTATGCATGCCTAGAGTTTGTTATCATTATTCAATTTTGTGATGAGATAGTAAAGGAAGATGCATAATTCTATTTAAGTGATCTGATCACTTTTATTTCAAAGGCAATATTTGAGCTTGCTGTTAGGTTTAATCTTTTGCTTTCTGTCTTTTTTTCGGAAGGCTTATTTAGATTGCTCTCTTGTTTTTAGGTTCTCACAGTTTTTTGTTGCACCGCTCATGAAAACTGAAGCTATGGAGCGAGAAGTCCTTGCCGTTGATTCAGGTTTGAAATTTTCAAAAGAACCATCTCCAATCAACATTCAGATAAATTAACCTTTTTATATAGTTAAAAGTGTCTTGCTAACAAGATTCAAATTTATAGAATTTAATCAGGCTCTCCAAAATGATGCATGTCGCCTGCAACAATTTCAGTGCTATACGTCTGCAAAGGGTCATCCTTTGAATAGGTTTGCATGGGGTAAGGATCTTGGTGTACCTTTCTCGCCACATTTTAAGATACTTATGAAAAAAAAAAGAAGATAATGTTAATCTGTCCTTTATGTGCTCTGGAAGGTAACAAGAAGAGCTTGAGTGGTGCAATGGAAAATGGGGTTGATCTACGGGAATGCATTGGCAAATTATACAAGGAATATTACCACGGTGGATTGATGAAGCTCGTTGTCATTGGAGGAGGTAATATTCTCTAGGTTTATAATGTGTTTGGTTCTGATTCTTGGAAAATATTTCGATACATTCCTAAATATTGGCTTGTTTTGCTGTTTCAATTTGTTGTAGTTTAATGGTTACCTTTAAAATCTTGCAGAATCTCTCGATATGCTTGAAAGTTGGGTTGTAGAACTATTTGGTGATGTCAAAAACGGATCCAAAATCAGACCAACTCTGGAGGCAGAAGGACCTATTTGGAAAGACGGTAAATTATATCGCCTAGAAGCAGTTAAAGATGTTCACATTCTTGATTTGACATGGACTCTCCCTCCTCTTCGCTATGCCTATGTGAAGAAGCCAGAAGACTATCTAGCACATCTATTAGGACATGGTGAGAAATCACATCCATTTTATTTTTTATATAGAGTTTTCTTTAAGTGTGCTTGTGCATGTGCATGTGCATAATGAAGAATGTTGTTTATAACATTGTATTTTTTAGAGGGTAGAGGAAGTCTGCATTCATTCCTCAAAGGTAAGGGTTGGGCAACCTCGCTGTCTGCTGGTGTTGGGGATGATGGAATTAACCGCTCGTCTCTAGCCTATGTTTTTGGCATGTCCATACATCTCACTGACTCTGGTTTAGAGAAGGTAACTTGACAGATATTTATTTATTTTTATTTTTTCTTAACTAAGTTTGACGCAGGGGTCAGTTCAATCATTTCCAGTTGTAAATATAATCCCTTTGTCTCTGAGTTTTCAAGTAATCTCTTTCAATTTGACTGTTTTTGGTTGACAAGCTGACATAGCATGTTGCTAGCTGCATATAGTCTCGTTTTTGTCCAATTTACTTTTTGTTATGTTACTCATTCTCATTTTGACCTTATGGCAACTTTTTTAACAGATTTATGACATCATTGGTTACATCTATCAATACCTCAAGTTATTGCGTGATTCGTCACCACAAGAATGGATATTCAAGGAACTCCAAGATATTGGGAACATGGACTTTAGATTTGCCGAGGAGCAGCCGGCAGATGATTATGCTGCTGAGCTCTCAGGTTTGTGCTTGTATAGTTATTATTTGAGTGAATCTATTAAGGTGCTAATAGTGATTAACTTATTAGGCTGGCATGTAATGTTAAATTCCTCATCGTGGGTTTCATAAATAACCATTGAGATTGTTATTGTACAGAGAATATGCTTGCTTATCCGGTGGAGCACATTATTTATGGTGATTATGTATACCAGACATGGGATCCAAAATTGATAGAGCATCTTATGGGTTTCTTCACACCAAAAAACATGAGAATTGATGTTGTTTCGAAATCCATCAAGTCAGAAGGTATTTTAAATATTTGTCGAGTATATAACGTTTGGGTGATTCTTACTATCTTTCTTTTGAAATTTCCTTGTTTCAGAGTTCCAACATGAGCCTTGGTTCGGTTCTCGATACGTAGAGGAAGATGTTCCATTGTCTTTGATGGAAACATGGAGCAATCCTTCAGAAGTAGATAACTCTTTGCATCTGCCCTCGAAAAACCAATTCATCCCTTGTGATTTTTCCATCCGAGCCATTAACTCTGATGGGGATCCCAAAAGTCAGACTCCTCCTAGATGTATAATTGACAAACCGTTCATGAAGTTCTGGTACAAGCTTGACGAAACATTTAAGGTTCCTCGCGCAAATACATACTTCCGCATAAATCTGAAGGGAGCATATGCCAGTGTGAAGAACTGGCTTTTGACGGAATTATTTATTAACCTTCTAAAAGATGAGCTAAATGAGATCATCTACCAGGCAAGTAACAATATTGTAGGAAGATCTCTTTAGATGTTTTTGTGTTTGTATTGACATGCATATCTGATTATTTGCAGGCCAGCATAGCTAAACTTGAAACTTCGTTATCTATGTATGGTGATAAACTAGAGCTTAAAGTGTATGGCTTTAATGAAAAAATTCCAGCTCTTTTATCAAAAATCTTAGCCATAGCTAAGTCCTTCATGCCAAGCCTGGAGCGCTTTAAGGTATGTAAATACTTGCATGTATAAATGGTCATACTCTTTATTCTCATTCAATCTTGACCTTCAATTTTTTGCGTCATTTTCTTTTTCCCATTCTTTCTTGATTAAACTACCTTTTCTTTCCAACCTTGCAGGTTATCAAAGAAAACATGGAGAGAGGGTTTAGAAATACTAATATGAAGCCTTTGAACCATTCCTCATACTTGAGACTGCAACTCTTGTGCAAACGAATCTATGACAGCGACGAAAAGTTGTCTGTACTAAATGATTTGTCTCTCGATGACCTCAACAGCTTTATTCCTGAACTCCGTTCTCAGGTAACATTCTGTATCAGTGTGATTTATGTTTTACTTAATACACTACTACTTGCTTTCGTGATTGTTCTCAGGTTTTGTTTAAATCAGGAAAAAGTTAGGTAAAAAAACTTCTGTTATGTTTGCAGATATATATTGAGGCTCTATGTCATGGTAATTTGTCAGAAAACGAAGCAATAAACATATCAAACATATTCAAAAGTAGTTTGACAGTAGAACCGCTTCCAAGCAAATGTAGACATGGAGAGCAGATAACATGTTTCCCTCTGAGTGCCAAACTTGTAAGAGATGTCAATGTGAAGAACAAATCTGAAACAAATTCAGTAGTTGAGGTAAAAAGAAACTGTCTTTTCTAGTGATAAGAGTCGGCCAAAACAAAAACATATTACTTTCCTTGGGTTTAGTCATGGTTATGAATTTGAACCTGAATCTGATTTGCAGCTTTACTATCAAATCGAGCCTGAAGAAGCCCACTCAACAAGAATGAAAGCTTTGCTGGATCTCTTTCATGAAATCATAGAAGAACCATTGTTCAATCAGTTGAGGTTAGTCATCACATGTTTCCTAGTTTGTTTATTGGATCAAATTGTATTTATATCCTATTTTGGTTATAGGACAAAGGAGCAGCTTGGTTATGTTGTTGAGTGTGGCCCTCGCTTAACGTATCGTGTCCATGGTTTCTGTTTCTGTGTTCAATCTTCTAAGTACACTCCAGTTCATTTGCTCGGGAGGGTCGACAACTTCATAAAAGACATTGAAGGGCTGCTGGTAAGTTTTTAATCAACAAGAAAATATCGATTTTTGTTAAATCTTTTTCCACCCCGCTCCTCAAATGTTACACGGCCTGTAACTGCAGGAACAACTTGATGAGGAATCCTTTGAAGATTATCGAAGCGGTATGATTGCTAGATTGCTAGAAAAGGATCCCTCTCTCTTGTCTGAAACAAATGAGTTATGGAGTCAGATTGTTGACAAAAGGTAAAGGTCTCCAGGTTTTTAAGTATGCGATCTGTAGTTTCATAAAACTTCAATGAGTTAATTCAATCCATATTTATCACCAGCTAATCAAAATGGAGTTGACTTTCTCACAGGTACATGTTTGATTTCTCCCATAAAGAAGCAGAAGAACTAAGAAGCATACAGAAGAAAGATGTTATCAATTGGTACAAAACCTATTTCAGAGAATCGTCTCCCAAATCCCGTAGGCTTGCGGTTAGGGTTTGGGGATGCGATACCAATATGAAAGAAACTCAGACAGATCACAAGTCAGTGGAGGTCATCGCAGACGCTGTGGCTTTCAAGTTAACTTCTCAGTTTTACCCAAGCCTCTGCTAATGAGAAACAACACCATATAAAGAGTTTTGTTTCGTTTTTCTTTTTCTGTGATATTTTCATTCACTCAATTTTCTTCATACCCTCTATTGATGGATAGTCAAATCTGTTATACTTTGGGTGACTAGAGCCTAAAATGTCATTTCTTGTTATGATTTGAAAATATACATTTATAGTATGGTTTGTCTGTTGGTTGAGGTTAAAATCTATTAAATTGGTTTATGGATTAGTATGTGTCTCATAAATTTGTCCATAATGAGATGTAAACAGGCAATTGGGGCAGTGAGGATAAAATACAATAGAAGTTTACTACTACTATACAACAACAACGGATAGTGTATTTTGGAAAAATGAATGAATGTTTTCAACGTAACCAACGGTAAAAATCAATTATCAAATGTGGATCATGAATTGTTTGGTACAATGACGATAATATCCCGCGGTTAATTTATGGTGGGGCCAATCAAGTATAAACGTAGAAAGCGATAAATATCTTCTTCTTCTTCTCTCACTATTTTCCTCTGTACGGTGAGGAGTGCAGAGAGACCATCAAAATTGCAGAAATAGTCTTTCTATACAAAATCTGAATCTCTTCTCCTTCGTCGAAGTTTGAATTCTCTCTGGTTCTCTTCTTCTCCCGTGAGTTTCTTCTCTTTCTCCCTTCTTATGTTCTCGTTGTTTTCATTTCGCGTCTCTTGAATTTTCCTTCAACTAAATTTCGGATCTCTCTCTCATAACGGCAGATCTAGGGTTTATGGCTTCTGCCTTTCAATAAATCTTCATCGTTCTCCCACTTCTGTTAATGTTTATCTAACGAGTTTCTATATATCCATTGCTGCAGTCGAGCTGCTTCAGCTTCGGTTCTCTCGCATTTTCGTATACGTTATGCACGAATGAGGTTCGTTTTCTCCAGATCGCTCTTCTTTTCTTCACGTTTTACTGGCTAGCGTATGAATTCGGAATCGATGTTTGATTTTGGTTGATAGATCATCGTAGATCGTGATTGAAGCGAGAGGAAAATTAAGAGAGCGAAGATGAGCGAGGGCCAGAAGTTCCAGCTGGGAACAATCGGCGCTTTGAGTTTGTCCGTTGTGTCGTCTGTGTCGATCGTGATCTGTAACAAGGCGCTTATTAGCACCCTTGGCTTCACATTTGGTAACCTATTTAATTCTTCCTCGCTATACTTTAGTGTTACAGACTCCTTTGATTAGTCATGTTTCTGCTGAAAATTTTTTCATCTGGATCTATCCATGTGTTTGTAGCAAAAGTTTACTCTACGCGATTCATTTTGGCCTGTTTATTTATGAAATCCAAGGAATCAGTTGAAGAATAGATTATAGATCATCTTCCTTCATACTATCTTCCTAATTGTCAGGTGTTTATTATCTTTTTGGCTCCTTATAGTCCATAGTGAGAATTGCCTTAATAAATTGTATATGTTTAAGGAAGTTTCATATCTTTGCCCTTTTTAGAAATTCGTACTCTTGTGACTTTGAATGATATTCGTGGTTTGTGTGTCCCCAAAAGATTGGAAATGTCTACTTACTTTATGAGGTGTTTTTTTTTTACTTTTTACCTCTTCTTTTCTGTGGGACTCAATGAAAGGGATACACCCGTGATTCTTGTGTAGTATTATACTGAGCAGGACGCTGTTCTACCACATTTTGATGCATGTGTCACCGTAACTGCTTATATGTCATCTTATGCTATTGATCTCATAAGCTATCTGTACCTACTCTTGTTATTTTGTATGTACAGCGACCACTTTGACAAGTTGGCATCTTTTGGTCACATTTTGTTCCCTTCATGTGGCATTATGGATGAAAATGTTCGAACACAAGCCTTTTGATCCACGAGCTGTGATGGGATTTGGCATATTGAATGGGATATCTATAGGACTATTGAACCTCAGCTTGGGTTTTAATTCCGTCGGTTTCTACCAGGTATAGCTTTGTCATTTC
This sequence comes from Cardamine occulta, assembly GCA_028015245.1. Classification (NCBI taxonomy): domain Eukaryota; kingdom Viridiplantae; phylum Streptophyta; class Magnoliopsida; order Brassicales; family Brassicaceae; genus Cardamine; species Cardamine occulta. The sequence continues at coordinate 21,519,249 of CM051365.1, forward strand.
AGATACTGCATGATGTGAAATCCAATTTTAACATGTGTTGTTCTAACCCATCTTCTCTTCTGTTGATGATAATAGATGACAAAACTAGCAATCATCCCCTGCACTGTTCTCTTGGAGACCCTCTTCTTCAGGAAAAAGTTCAGGTTAGCACTCACAATTCTATTACATGTTGTATCTCTTCCATTAACACGTGAATGATTATTGATTTGGAGGAGGTTATTTTATATCACATCTATCTTTTCTCATGATCATGCATTTCTGGTTGACTTAATCCAAAGTTCTAGTTGTTATACAGTGTAATAGTTGAAGAACTTAGTGATAGCCTTATGTCCCCTTGTGTAGATAACTCATCCTTAGAAGTCATGGCTTCATGAGTTTCTCTAACTAGTTTCTGGTCAAGGGCCTCGTTAATAACACAAACCTTTTATTTGTTTGCAGTCGAAAAATTCAGTTTTCATTAGCCATCCTTCTCCTTGGTGTTGGAATTGCAACCGTCACAGATCTTCAGCTTAATATGTTGGGTTCTGTCTTGTCGCTGCTGGCTGTTATCACAACATGTGTTGCTCAAATTGTATCCTATGCTTAGGCTTTTTGTTTCTCATTCCTTTACTTTTTCAGCCTTTCTATATATCTTGTCTTAAGCCAATCCGATGCTGTTATCTTAACCAATTGTAAACAGATGACAAATACCATCCAGAAGAAGTTCAAAGTTTCATCCACGCAACTTCTGTATCAGTCTTGCCCGTATCAAGCAATCACTCTTTTCGTCACTGGGCCATTTTTAGATGGGCTCCTAACCAACCAGAACGTGTTTGCATTCAAGTACACTTCTCAAGTTGTGGTGAGACTCAATCTGCCAGGGACTCTACCCAAATTATATACTGATGTTCTTGCTTCCATGTTGATTCTGCATATTTACAAGTGCTTCTTTGTTGAATGCAGTTCTTCATTGTGCTGTCCTGCCTCATATCAGTCTCTGTAAACTTCAGCACATTTCTTGTCATTGGAAAAACATCTCCTGTCACATATCAGGTTCTGGGACATCTCAAAACATGCCTGGTTCTAGCATTTGGATATGTGTTGCTGCGAGACCCATTCGACTGGCGCAACATTCTCGGTATTCTGGTGGCTGTGATTGGAATGGTTGTATACTCCTATTACTGCTCGATTGAGACGCAGCAGAAGGCAAGTGAAACATCAACTCAGTTGCCTCAGGTATATTTCTGCATCTCCTCTTTTCTGCGAATATCGTTCTGTTGGCTATATATATATTGAATGCTGGACACCAATAAATTGAATTAGAACTCACCTCCTTGTCTCGTATGATTCAAAACAAAAAGAAACCCTTTTTCCCACAAATGATAGGAGGCTAATTGCAAAATCAATGGTACAATAAAAGAAATAGTTAGATGATTCCCTCAAATCATATTCCTTTTCGTTGGTAAAGGTCTTACTTCTTCCGGTCTATACCATATTATTATATATTGCATGATTTGTGTTGCTGTATAAGAATAACAGAAACTGATGTGAGATCCTTTCCGCTTTGGGGTTGGCAGATGAAAGAGAGTGAGAAGGATCCGTTAATCGCGGCTGAAAATGGAAGCGGAGTGTTATCAGATGGTGGTGGGGGAGTGCAAAAGACGGTGGCTCCTGTATGGAACTCAAATAAAGATTTTCAAGCCTAAAGCTTTGATGATCGCTATATTTTTTTTTTGATATCAACTCTCTTTGTATCAAATTTGTCAAAAGAAAAACCTTTTAATTTCTCTTTTTTGTTTTGTTTTGTTTTGTTCTCATTTAAAATCGCATAGCAGCGAAGTAGGGGAGACTGAAAAATCAACATCCTTCAACAGCGTATGAGAGTGAGAGATGAAAAGGGAACAGCTTTGATGATCCATTTTATTATACACAGCAGTTTCTTTGTATTTTTGTTTGTTTTGGATTTAGTATTACAATTGTAATCACAAAGGCTGTGGCTATATTCGTCAACACTGTGAACTTATAATTTGATTTCTGTGAACACTGAAATTATATATTCGACTCAGAAAGGCTGTAAAAGCTACTCGTTGTACTTACCTTAACCAACTTCCTTCTTCGTATTAGGTTGTCTTTTCCATTTTAGAGGCTCAGAAATGTCCATTTACAGGTCAATCTATACTGACCAAATGAGACTTCTGGTATATAATAATATAAGTTATATAATAGATAGTGATGAACATCAAAGCACCAGTGGTCTAGTGGTAGAATAGTACCCTGCCACGGTACAGACCCGGGTTCGATTCCCGGCTGGTGCAACCCGAGCTGTGAAGAATTTGGCTTCAGCAATGGTTGGGTCCATTGCGCTCAACTGATACAATCCGATGATATAGCCGCACATCTGAGCTCTCTTTTTCGTTTTGGTCCTCAAGATCTCATTCTGCCGGAGTTTTCTTTCCGTCTTCCATTTTAGATACCTTGAATGCTCGTTTTATAATTAGTTTGCTCAAGTACCATATTAAATTTATTAATAACGTCTCGTGTGCCTGCAAATTCCAACATAAACAATAATATTCCACTGAGATTGAGTACAGAATAATGTGTTGATATCAAATAGAAATTGACACTCCTTAACATTACTACACTACAGAGCTTGAGAACGTTTACATGTTTCTTCACATATAAACTCAAAAAATAAGTTTACCCTTATGTTTGACAGCGACTGCATGCCAATTACACTGATTGCATTTAGGTTTCAGCACAGCAAATAAATCAACGCAAAATTATCAATTTTTCTTGTTTTTACTTTTCTTTTTGGATTTCCCATTGCATTCCATGTCTTCCATTGAAGTAGACGGGGAGAAAGAATTGATCTGTTGCCTTCCTGTGCCAAAATGGTTGGCACAGCTCATCTATTCAATTTTCTGCTTAATAATACTAAGAACCATCTGCATTGGTCATGAAACACCAACAGCTCTCTTTTGGATAACTTGGTCATGGTGTATTATGTCTGAAACTTTGCTCGGTGGCCAATACCGAAACACAGATCTCCCTATGATGTTCTTTATTGGAAGTGGACCCCTGCGTTTTGCATTCACCATGAATCAACAGAGTTCCCACAATTTAAGACAGAAGAACCATGAAATCAAAGATATCTTCCCAAGTGTTTTACCAGTTATGAGAGTCAAAGCTTTTGTTGCGGTTGTCTCCTAGGACAAAGACATAATCTTCAGGGATGCACTGCAATTAAACAGGAAAAAAAACAAAGCCAACTTAGCAGCATTCTTTTAAACAACTTTTAGATCAAGAAATCATTAAACTAGGAAGTGCAAATTTTCTTACCATCGGTTCCATTTCATAGGCAATTGGCTCTAAGACAAAATCCTCTACTTTAACACTGCCATTCACTATGAGCTTTCCATCACGAACCTATATGATATAACATCACCAAGTTTAGACATGAAATTGATTACAAAAACAAACAAACAAAAAACAAGGTAAGGAGGTATTTTGGGGATACTGGTCGTCAAGAGGCCACTAAAGAAGTAATACCGATATGTAGGTGAGGAAAGACTTTCAATGGATGACTAGGATCAATCAAAAAGTGGATTAGATATAAGAGCTTACTTCAACCCAGTCACCTTCGCTAGCAACCATCCTTTTTATGAAAACATCAGTACAACTGTAACCATTTTCCTGCAATTCAAAGGAGAATATCTAAGGACCTTTAAAACGGGTTTTAAAATATTTGAAAAAACAAGAAAAGGTGAATCGAGAGCTACCAGCAAAATAGGAGGAGCCTTGAAGATTACTATGTCTGAAACCTCTGGCTTTCTGAAAAAGTATGAGACCTGTCCAAAACCAAAGCAAATAGATATATCAATGACTCATCACTCACTCACTCAGACATTGAGCCAAATCACCAATTTAAAGCTTGATGTGCATCCAAGCTATTTCCTTTATAGGAACAAACACGTTTAAGACAATTTCGATTAACTCCTTGGTTAAAGCCAACAACTTTAAAAACCTCCCAAGATCAAACATTATTCTACAATCACAATCAAGAACAGAACAACATGGATAAGTAGAAAGATGTAACCAGAAACCAGGATTCTCACCTTCTCGGCCATAACACGATCACCCACATCAAGAGTAGGGTACATAGATGTTGAAGGTATAGATTTAGGCTCAGCCAAAGCCGATCGGAAAAGGAGAGAAACAGTGACCGCCGTAACAGCTGCCTTAGCATCCTCAGAGCAAATATTCAACAGCTTATTAACCCATCCGTTTCCACTATTCGAGACTTTATCACTTAACTCTAACTTCACTTTAGCATCACACACCTTTCCTCCCCTTTCAACCTCTGTAATATCCGGTGATAAAGTCGCCGGAATGCTACAAGGCATCCACTTCGAACACCTAAGAAACGGCATCACAGAAGAAGTCTTAAGAGGCGAAATCCCGAGTGGACTCATCCCTGAAAGCTCTGGAGCTCCTGTCAATTTCAAGATTGAGATCATCCCCATTACAAGTGGACTCTTGCTTCCTTCTTCGAGAATTTCCCTGGAAATTATGCTATACATTGAAGCTGGTTGAAAACGAGAGTTTGAGCCGGGAGATTTATCCATATCTGGAATCTGATTGTGGCTGAAGAATCTGGGACGAATCCATGATTCGAAGCATGATCGAACGTCGCCGGTACTGACACGAGTCCCGGCGGAAGAAGCAATGTTCCTAGCAACATAGCTGGAGTAGGTGAAGGTAACCCTAATCGCCATAAATGAAAATTTGAAGAAGAATTGCACGAGGTAAGGGTGAATTGAGGAGTCGAGAGAGTGAGGAGGTTTTAGGCCCCTAAGGGAGATGGAGGAGAATTGGAAGATCGATCTGCCGGCAAGAGAAAACGGAGATCTGATTCCGCCGGAGAGATCGAGTTTTCAGGTGACGAAGAAGGAGAAGAATCTGGAGATCCCAGAGAAAGGGGAAGGATGAAAGCAGAGACGTTGGTGACTTGTGAGAGTTTATAACAGTCAAATGGGCCCAAAATATACAATTTTCGTTTGTCCCAAAGTTTTTTTTTTTATGCCGATTTAAATTTAAATCAGATTACGACATAATGATAATATTAGCACAAATTACTAGTATATTATAAATTACTATTGCAAAGGTTATAAGATTCTTTTAATAAAAATTTTAGATTTTATTTTTGTTTATCTATCTTCTGTATTATTTGGATTAAACTCTGATAATGATAAAACGGCAATATTAAAATATATACCAAATTATATGACATGATTTTTAGAACAAAAATTTCTTAGATATCACAAAAACTAAAATATAATTATAAGAACTAAGTGAGAGTGATGTGACACAAATAACAGATATAACTCATGAATATCAGAACATTACAAAATAAAAAAAAGTTGGAAGTAAATATAATTCTTTTTGTATGATATCATATCACAAACAAATGATATCTTTACGTAAAAAGGAAAAAGAAAAAAAGAAAAAAAAAAGGGGTTTTGGATCCGGACTCAGAAATGTGTGGAAGTGCATAAAGAAAGTGCATGACCTTAGCACATACGTCATCTCCACTTAAGATTCGTCCTGAAGCTTCGTTGATATTTCCTAATTAATCAGCATTTTAATTCTCAAAACAAACTTAGTCGTTAACTTAGGGGTGTTAAGTTTGACCACTAAACTAAAAAATGGATTCTGTTTCGTTTTTGTTCACAACCTTTTTAAGCTTATTTAAGGTATCACCGAAATAGCCAAACACTGATCTCTCATAATCTCGCCAAATGCTTTTAATTGATCAAATATATTTTGCTTCAGATGTCTCCAGGCTATATTTAAATTGGAATTTGGCTTTATCTGTATGTTTTTGTTTTCTCGTGGAGTCGGCTTATTTGTTGAACACTAGTTTACATGTTTTTTTGGGTAATTTCCAAATTTTCAAAGTTGGATTTCAAAGGAACACGATGACGACAATACTTTGGTTATAGTTGTAATCTGGGCATGTTCCTATTGGCTTAAATGTATATAGAGATATTAGGCCGAAGTTGTCTGTTAATAATATATAATATATGTCGTTGTGCCTCATGAATTGAACTGGGTTATCTTTGCCAGTTTCACGTATTAAGTCGTAGACAATTGCCAAAGTGATTCTCTACCATATCTACTGTATAGATTATTATTTAATGAATCTATACTCTTCCTTCTAACTTCTAACCAATTCCTTAGTAAGTTTCTGGTATTTAATTGATATATATATATATATATATCTGCAATCATTGATATTTATCTGTAATAGGTAATTATAACCACTAAAGCACCAGTGGTCTAGTGGTAGAATAGTACCCTACCACGGTACAGACCCTCCCGGCTGGTGCAATCCGAGCTGTTAGAAATTGGCTTCAGCATTTGTTGGGTCCTTAATATAATATAGCCGCACATCTGAGCTCTCTTTTTTTTTCCCCTTCTGTTTGGCAATTTTTTTTTATAAAATCAAACCAAAATTTTCCAACCTCTCTCCACCGTGCTCATATTTCTCATGTATGTTTTAAAAGTTAATTCTAAATGAGACAAAAAAAAAGAAGATAAATTTGAGAATTGAGAACGATAAGGGAAAAAAAAGCAGCAAATATCATTGTATCCAAAGGGAAAATCCTAAATTTATTAGTCTGGTTTGTTCCTTGAAGAACAAACAATGGCAGTAGCAAACAATGAAACTCACAATCAACACAAGACCAACACAATTTTATAAGTCCTTTCTTTTGGTATTGGCACCACAAAAAATAATAAATTAAGGAAAAGTGAAATCAAATGAATTAAAAAAAGCCTATTAACAGATCATTTCAGCAGTGTTGATAACCTTTTGTCAATACGCAGAGCTACTCTCACTAGCCGAGAGAGAAGGTCCTTCAGATTTGACTAAGCTTGAGCTATTGCTACTTATCTCTAGCCCTTGCAATCGCCCGTTCTGTAGAAACTCCGACACGCGTTGAGAATTGGACATCTCCATTGGATTGAAACTATGCATCTGCGTATCCTGGCCATTGATTGAGCCATGATATGGTGGAATTGCCATGAACGTTGATGGTGAATACTGAATCTGTTGCATTCCCATGTCAAATGAATCTGAATTACCAGAGATCTCTCCTGTCTCCATCTTCATCCTTTGAACTTCTTTCCTCAACGCTTCGTTTAGAGCTGTTTTAAATTCACAAAAACCAAAACACAGGGATTGAAGAAGATCACAGAACCAGAATAATGTATACAAAAGGAATCAGCTTTTGAGTTTTACCATTGCGAAGCTGAGCTTGTTGCTCCATTGCTTGTAACCTGAGTTTCAGCTCTGTGTTTTCGTTTGCTAGTCCATTTGTATCTCTCTGATCAATCAAACGACATTGTGAAATCACGGTTGTTTCTATGTTCCTAAAACTTTGGTATGAAGCTAGTTTTCTTGTGAATTGTGAGGAACAGAGCAAATATGAATAAAGGAACCGAAAGAGAAACCTGGAAGAGAGTGAGCTGAGCAGAGAGAGTAGTTGCTTCGGTTTGAAGCGATTGAACTTTGCGCTCAAGTTCTTGAATGTATCGAGCTTTTCTCTCCTTGGATCGAGCGGCAGATTGCCGATTCGCTAGAATCCTGTAATCAATCCCAATCCCTGATTTTGTAATTTTTCCAAAATCATTGCAATTCCCAATTCTAGAATGGGGGAAGAAATTCGAACCTTTTGGCGCGTTTGGGATCGATGTTCCAAAGCTCAGAGAGCTTCTCAGGAGGCATGGCTTTCTTAGCGTCCATGATTTCACCGGCATACATAGCGCATCCAGCGTCAACGGAATTGCTGTGGCGGTGGCGAGGACGAGAGGAAGACGAAGGAATTGCGCCGGAAACGGAGTTGGAAGAGAAGGAGGCGGTGGAGGGATTTGGAAATGGATTCGGATTAGAGGTGAGGCTATCGACGTCGATGAAGGATGAGAAGAGGTCGTCGTCAGAAGGAAGGTCATCGGAGGAAGGTGGAGCACCGGAGGAGGAGATGAGCGGATCCATGAACATGAACATTGACATATCATCGGAGCGAGATCGGCGGTGAAAGGAAGAGGCGGGAATCGGATTGGCATTTGGATTGGAATGGGGATCGGATGGAATAATAGTGACGGGATTCGATGGAGGATCCGATTTCTCCATTTGAAATCTGAGAAAGGAATGCTGCGAATTCTCTGGAGCGAAATGAGAACAATGTCTATGGAGGGAGATAGATAATGATTATGGAGATGAAGCTTTCTCTCTCTCTCTCAAATGAAGAACTTCAACTGTGAAGAGAGAGAAGTGACGTCACACTAACTATAAATTGCCATTGAGTTTTTTTTTTTTTAAATAAGAAAAGAAAAGTAAAAGGCACATTGGCACGTGAAGCATCGCAGCATCTTGTCCCCTCTTTTTATTTTTTTAAGTATTTAATCTCCTAACTAATTAATTATTCGCTTTGATGTTTTTAACTGCTTAATTATCTTCTACTTCCATTACAAGTTTTTGTAGTTTTATTTTATTTTATTTTAGTAGTTGCTTCGAAAAAGTCTTTTGACAATTATTGCATAACATCTAGCCACGTCTGACTCAAGATTTCTAATCGGAAAAAAATAATAACTCCAGATTTGCATATCTCAAAAATAAAAAGAACATAGAAAGAAATGAACTAGTCAAAGAAATTGGCAAAGGAAAATAATGAGAAAGTTTTGTATTGTATAAACATAATTTTTTTCCAGAGGATGATTAGATGGGAGTAAGAGATTGTTTTATTCAACGAGATGCTTGAGATTTTGGAGATCCTTATTATTCAGCACCCAGCAGCAACTCTCTTTTGCGGTCAAGCAAGCAAGTTGATAGATAGTAAAACAAGTATAATTTAACTGATGCAAAAACTCAGAAAACTGATAAAATGTTGAAGATATATAGAGATAGGCTTTGCTATCACTTAGGCCCATACAAAAGACTAGATGATAAAACAATATAAAAGCCATCATATTGCATGAAGCGCCTGTAGCTCAGTGGATAGAGCGTCTGTTTCCTAAGCAGAAGGTCGTAGGTTCGACCCCTACCTGGCGCGTTCTTTACATTTTCCTCCTAAAGTGTCATTTATGGGCTTCATCACCTTCATTGGGCTAGAGTGTATATTTTCTGGTCAAATAAAAAAGGAGGCATCTTCACTATTTTCACATTGCTTTTAATTTTTTACTTTTTGATAAGTCTATTATCGTCTTAAACGCCAGAAGTGGACCGGTATCATTTATTAACCTGGAACCCTATCACAATTAAAAATCATAATGAAGTAATGATGCTTACTTATTACCAGCTAAAGTTGATTTTCCTTTTGTTTTAGTATTTAATTATTATTTCTCCAGATATTCAAGATTTAGTTTCTTCCACATAAGAGGAAACCTATAAGTAGACTTATATTATAGATTTATTGTCACCAAATGATTTTGTATTCCTACCTTTTCAAGAGAGAAACCAATCTGTGTCTGAAAGTTCTTCGATCCGTAACAGACTAGTTCATATGTTCACTACCTTTTGAGTTTTGACGTCGCCTTCCAAAATGTGCACATGCTTTTCAAAGTCTAGCAACATTATAAGTAATTGAGTCCTATTATTGCTTTCAATCATACACTCTTCTAATTTCTTTGTCCAAGATATCATAATCATACTTGAATGTAACTCTACCTTCTACATAATGGCTACAACAATTTTATGGCACATCTAAAAATCCAGTAATAATCAACACCATATTCGAATAAAGTCGTTTGGAAAACTTCATGACTTTTTAGTAATTCGTGGGGACCAAAATACGCGTAGAGATGGATATGTGAAGAAAGTTCATAAATGTACCAATGATTTATTTCGTTTCTTATTGCTATTTGCCAATGGTAAGCGTTTTTATACAAAATATAAAAAAAGAGAGGTGGTGGAATAAAAAGGTAATTTAATTTACTATATTAGTAAATTCATCGCACTTGCACATGATCTACCTACTGTCATTACTAAAATTAAGAAATGACGAAATGTAAACTAAAAAAAAAAGACAAAAAGGTCAAAGACAGGTCAACAAGGAATGATTAAACTATTAGAAAAATAGAAATGAAGAGTTTTGAAGGAAGGAGAAGGTGGCTGGCACAAAGTAATGGCGGCGGTGAAAGTGAAAGTTTGATGACGCTCCGTCGCTCCTCTCCACTGCTTGAAATGGTCAAATTAAGAAAATGTTGTTTAAGTCTTCAATGTTCTCACCAAACACCAACCAATTCCCTCTTACTTTGTCTCCAGTCTCTCCTTTTAGCTCTCTCTCAACATTTGGGTCTCCTCTGTTCCCTCTCTCGATATGTCTTCGTCTCATGTCTCTCTGTTCTTCTTCTTCTTCTTCTTCTTCTTCTTCTTCTGCTGTTGCTGGTCTTCTACCTTTGCTCAAGACGGCATCACTAATCCCGTCGAAGGTTTTTTAATCCCTCTTTCTCTTTGGTTTTGATCTTTTCAAATAATTTGTGTTACTGATCGTTGATATTTTTGGATTATTCAGTGAGGGCTTTGCGAGTGATTAAAGAAAGTTTGAATGATCCCATTCATAGATTGAGGAATTGGAGGCATGGAGATCCTTGCAATTCGAATTGGACTGGTGTTGTCTGCTTCAATTCCACTCTTGATGATGGTTATCTTCATGTCAGCGAACTGTATATGCTTCTTCTTCACTATTGCTTGCTTCTATATGTTTATTCTTAACAATTTTCTTCCTTGGGAATAGTTTGAGTAGCTTTCTTATTTTTTTTTTCCCACTTGAAGGCAATTGTTCAGTATGAATCTCTCTGGGAACTTGTCCCCGGAGCTTGGACGGTTGACTCGTCTTACTATCCTGTAAGTGTCTAAACGCTATACGTTGCTTGATATTTAGTCATATACCCAATGGTTGAATAACTTTCTTTGTGTTATTGTACAACCTCTTCTCTAATGTCAGGAGTTTCATGTGGAATAAGATTACCGGAAGTATACCAAAGGAAATTGGGAATATCAAGTCCTTAGAACTCTTGTAAGTACTTAGATAAGTGTTTGCATTCTTATGAACAAGTTCGAAGTTTTTCTTTTTCTATGTACCAAAGTTTATTGTCTTCTTCTTCCCTGTTTTATTTGTTAGTCTTGGTTTTTCTTTACTTGGCTTCTAACTTAATGTGCCACTACACTTTCCCAGGCTCTTGAATGGAAATCTATTAACTGGAAATTTACCCGAGGAGCTTGGGTTTCTTCCAAACCTGGACAGAATACAGATTGATGAAAACCGTATATCAGGATCACTACCCAAATCTTTTGCAAACTTAAACAAAACAAAGCACTTGTGAGTTCTTTAATCTGATGTCGACTTGTACTTGACTTTAATCCTTCTCCCCTTGAATATCTTACATTTATTACGTTTTCTTTGTCCATCTAATCTTTTTCCAGTCACATGAACAACAATTCAATTAGCGGGCAGATACCACCCGAGCTTGGAAGCCTACCGTCAATTGTTCACATGTGAGTTGATACCAGTAGCAGGCTTAAATTATCTTACTTCAAAAATGTTCTGTTTTATGCCTAAACTCAGTCTTCATGTCTACAGCATGTTGCACACGCTTTACCTATTTAATATTCATGAACATTACTTATTTTTCTTACAGCCTTCTTGACAACAACAATTTATCGGGCTATCTTCCTCCTGAGTTATCAAACATGCCACACTTGCTTATCATGTAAGTCTTATGTCACAGTTTCTGGTGATTTC